>CAEFZX010003843.1:0-225377 GCA_903066825.1 Alfaro cultratus | reverse complement strand
AGTTTGATTTGGGGCCAAAGATATGAGCCTCAACTTGATTAGGCTCCTTAAAGATTTGAGAGTTCTCTCTCAAGGATTAGATTTGAATCTGTGATTTGCCTTAGCCACTCAGATATCTGAGACTTGACTTGGTGGACCAAACCTTAAGGTTTCACTGGGGATATTCCTCTAAGACATTCGATTTTACTTGAACATCCCTCTCAAAAATTGACCTGGGCCTGCTCCTTAAAGACTTGTGTTTGATTGAATGTTAAAAAATAACTTGTAAAAAACTCTGGCGTGTGCATGAAAATTTAAATAATTTCTATGATTCCTGCTCACTTATAAAGCCAGACGTTATCCGTCTCTGTCACGTCTTAAGTCTGAACACTGACACAAGAAGCTACAGTGGCTAACATTTGATTCATGGCCTCTTTTTAAAATCACATCAGGCTATTTTTATTTCACTGTAATTTTATTGCACACACCAGGCTCTGAATCGTAATGAGATGCGAGTGGATCGTTTTTTTTTTGTTTTTTTTTGTTCTGTTTTCCTAGTGGCTCTCTCTTTTTCCAGCCATACACACAAGTGTGCAGTTGGTGGACCCACGCTCACCACAAGTAGCTTTGGCTGAAAACCCAGAGAGCAGAAATTACTCCATAATGGGTCCCACTTCTCCTGCGATATGAAACCAAAATGGAAAAACGGCTAAGAATGGTGGGAGTAGCGATTCATACATGCAGCCCATCTAGAGATACAATGCCACGAGATTGCTGAGCAATCGCATATCTTTTATGTTAACATTTCATCCGCACACATGCATAGACACTGCTCACATTTGAATTCAATGGATGACAACAGTGGTAGAAAAGTCTTTCAGAGGTTTTGTGAATGATTCCTTGAAAAGTCAAAATGTGGTCCCATGTTTATTAAATATGAATATAGTGACACATCACGAAATAGGGTTGCAGTTGAGTGTTTTTGTGTTTGTGTGTGGCTTGTGTGAGGAAGAGCTGATGTGTGTTGGTGCTTTGAAGGGGATACTTGTTACCATGGTGATAAATTCAGCCCATGCTGTCTGTGTTGCCATGGAAACTGAAACAAAAACATAAGGGGTCCCTGCTTGCTGCTCGGACTATGAAAGTTTGATGTTTTCAGGGTAAGCCTATCATTTTTGTGATGCTTTCTGAATTAGCTTCATTCTCAGAGAATCTTCAGGCTATTTCATACATTTTATTTCTTGACTAAATATTTCAGATGCTGTACTTTTTCTCTCTCTTTTCTCCCTTGTTTCAGGTGCCTATCCTCGACTGTCTTTGAGCTTCAAGCTGAAGAGGAACATCGGCTACTTCATTTTGCAGACGTACATGCCATCAATCCTGATCACCATCCTATCCTGGGTATCCTTCTGGATAAACTATGATGCATCCGCAGCCAGGGTGGCTCTTGGTAAGAAGTCAATTTACTTTCTCAATCTACAAAGTTCCATCTTGTCGATCCCTCCTGAAAGTGATGTGCTTTTGAGTGTATCCTTTCATGAATGAGTAAATAAAAATGTTCTACCTCGTGATGAGCTTATAATTCTGTAATTCTGTTTTGAAGGAATGCTATTTTGGTTCTTCTTTTTGTGGAGTGACAGCAGCAAACTAGGTCACAATATGTGTCTGTAGTTTGCTGTTGTCACTAAAAAACCCATAGTCACTCACCACCACCTCAAAAGAGGAAGCTTTTACCTGTAAAAAGTGCTCATGTTAGCAGTAAACAGACTGCAGGTGGATGTTTGTTGGCTGTTAATCATCATGATCCCTTCAATATGATGCAAGACACGAGTAATGACCATATCCAGATGCAGTTCCTGCATGAATAGTGCACTCACTGATTTTAATTACTATCCCCTATCAGTGTAGCGTAACTCAGGGCTAATTTGACCAGTTTACATATTTTGTTTTTCATAATTCTTTGTCTCAGGTGGCCCAAATACCAAGAAACATATATAAAAATCTTGAACTGAATTATAAATACAATGTACAACTGGTATTTGCTGTGGTTAGAGACTGCAACTGGCAACAAATAGCTAAAATGTGCTAATACCGAAGAACAATTTTAAACCGCCTTTTTTAGTAGTTAAAACACCAAATAATCACAGTGAAAACTGTCTTAGCACTACTGCAGAAGCTAACATCCACAGTCATCCTTATTTCTGCTCTTCAATCAAGTTCAGCTTTAGGTCCAATTAGAGGTGATGAAATGCAGCCCAGATTACAAACTTCACCTCCAGAAAAACAGAGGTGAATTCAAATCAGATAATGATTACAGCATCATTAGCCATCCACAGAGTACAATGGTGCTTTCCTACAATGGCTATACTCACAACCCCCCCGGTGGGATGACATCCTTGTGAGCTGCCAAATCATCCATAGAAAAAAAAACACTGTCAACATTAAAGACCTTTGAAGCTGTGGATCAATTATGTTGGTCCTCTTTGATATTTATTTACTCTCCAAAGATCTCCATCTTTCTTTTCAAGAAGTTCATCAAGCAAACATTTGTTTTTTATTAGCTTAAAGAGATTAATACTGAAGTTATCATTCACTGTAGTTGAAAATCTGTAATATTTATGCAGCTCAAACCTGAACTTGATATTTCTACACTGAAGCGTCCTCCAAACCTCAAACAGTGTCTCATCTTCATGCAAGGCAAGAAGAATCACTTAATGTCATATGTGAGAAACCATATAGCAGTTTAACCTTAGATGAACTGAACAACCATGCTTGGATTGATGACATTGCTTTGCCATGTCTTGTTTTTGGTCAGCAGGAGGTCATGTAATAAACCTTGACCTCTGGACATAAATAGTGCAAGCCAGCTAAGTAAACTGATTGCTCCTTTGGATCTTCAATCACACGAATATGGATAGATAATGGGGTAATAATGCCCTTAACACATCATATCGCTTTTTGAAAAGCATGGTGCTATCCATTACCCTGACGCGTTGCCTTTTTATATATCTTTCCTAGCGCTGTTTGTTATCTGAAAGTGAGTGCTTGTTTCTCTCTTCACTTCGTTAAAGTATGAAGTGAAGATATCCGGTCATTATCATCTGCCTTGGAGTGTCTGATTTTGCAAGCGAATGGATACTAGCAATATCCGATTAAAGGCCTGACAACTGAGAGAGATCCGGAGTTCCTCTCAGTCCTTAGATGGACTTTTGTGAGCTTCCAGTATGTACCTTGATCATAAAAAAAGAATGTGTGTGTCCAGTGTGGACTCTTCCTTCAAGTCTGCCAACCTCCTGGTAAGAGCAGAGTAATGATTGGAGGGGAAATCAATTCGAACAGGCAGCAGGCAAACAATTGAATTGTTTGAAGAGGGGCCACCTCAAACTTTATAGCTTGTTGTGTCACCCTTGGTGACAAAGCTGGCATTAAGCATGAGCAGAATTGTTTTTTTCTAGCTACTCTGTCTGCAAGTGATGAATTCAAGTATCCGAGTAACCAGTGTTTTCAATTTACTAGCTTTATTGCATGCAACATGAAACTTCCTCTGTATAGTGTCGGGATGTGCTGCTAATGGTACACTGGTCTGTGATTAGAGGAAATTTCATTGCTGAGTGCCTTTGTTCAAGCAGTTAAAGAAGAAGAGGAGATTTGGGGACATGTAAGTAGAGGGAGTAAGGCCATCCACCACTAAGTGATGGGGAGATCCGGAGGGGAATGAAGAAGAGAAAAATGGTCGATGAGGGGAACAAGACCAAAGATGGAAAAAGAAGAGCTGTGAAGTCGTAATTCTTTCACGGACCGGGCAGCGGTGTGATGGAAAAGCAGCTCGGCCCGCCGGCTCTCGGTCCCTTGATTAAATTGTCCGATTGGAGACTGAGGGAGGCAGCAACAAGAAGAAAAGAGGGAGGGAGCGAAGGACAGAGAGTAATGGCCCAGCATTGGGAACACCTATAAAGAACAAGGCTGTTGTTAAGCACAATGAAGCATGTGTACGCTCACGCTCGTACTAACACATATGTGTGCGCGTGTGGTGCTAACCTTGTAATGTGGCAATAAATCTCACTAAGAGCTACATTGACCTTAGCTATCTTGCTCATTCCTCCCAACCCCCTGACTGTTCCCTGTATCCTCTCTGTACTTTATGACACCCAAACACCAAAAGTGATGTCTGTGTGTGTTGTACGGGCAGAGGTGCTGCTGATAGACTCCATTTATGTTCGATATCAGTAAATGAAGTAGAGGAGATGTGGTTGTCTTATATTTGTAATAGGGAAGATACTTCATTGGGTAGAACAATATTGATTTTTGTGTGAGACACAGAACTTGATGAGTTTAGTTTTTTAATTTTTGTTTTTTCAAACCACAAACTTCATTGTATTTTATTGGGATTTTATGAGACAAAGTAATTTCTAATTGTGAAGTGAAAGAAAAAATTATTTCTCCAAATCTTCTGTTTGGTAACCGCTTCTTGTTGCTGCATTTTGACCTTTCCAGAGCCATGGCTAATGCAGATTTGTGTCAACCAAGTGTACTTTTAGGCATCTTCTCCTATCATGCAAACTCGCCATGTGTGACGGTGCTACATATGTGGAGAGCCATTTTGTAGCCTGACAGGGTAAGGTTAGCAGGAGCTGGGAGGTAGGTACAGGCAGCACTATTTTAATGAGTTATTTCTGCTGAATGACCGAGGGGCAGTGGGATGTTTTTGAGGGAGACCTTTGAATTTCAATGAAGCCAAAGTGAAGCACCCACCTCCATTGTGTGTATGCAAGCGGCCTAAGATCAAAGATGAAAGCGCTTAGGAAATTATTTTTAGTTGAAATAATAGAAAGGTGGTGTTACCTTGCCAGCTGCTTGTACTTTTCCTATATAGTTTGGAAAGGTAGGAAATCTGATTACAGTCATTATCTGGTCTAGATAAGAATGAAAAAAGACTATTGAAAATATTTAGATTTTCTGCAATTACCTCTTTTTTCCTTCTTTTTGTAATATTTTTATTTTCCTTTCCTTGTAAAGTACCTTCTCTGGATCTGTCCTCCCTTCCTTATTTCTGTCCCTTCTTTTTCTGGCTACCAATGGTAGAAATATCTTACATAAATTCATGGTTAAGGTTGGAAAAGTATGATTTTTTTTTTTTTTTTTTTAAGGATGTCTACGAACCTTATTACAGATTTGAAGTTGTTTTAGTTCAGTGTCAATTAGTTTGTTTTTTGGGGGGGAAATAAATTTCTTTCCTGTTTACCATAGGAATCACCACGGTGCTGACCATGACCACCATCAACACACACCTGAGGGAAACGCTACCCAAGATCCCATATGTCAAGGCCATCGACATGTACCTAATGGGCTGCTTTGTCATGGTCTTCCTGGCCCTTCTTGAGTATGCCTTTGTCAACTACATCTTCTTTGGGAGGGGCCCTCAGATGCAGAAGAAGTTGGCGGAGAAAGCAGAGAAGGCCAACAATGAGCGAGCGGCCAAGTATGACGCAGCAAGGGTAAGTTTGGTCCAAACCGTGGCACACTTTGCATTACTGAGCACAGAGTGTAAACATTAAAAAAGTTATGCATTTACACACTAGAAACGGCTCACTGGGGATAATTTTGGTAGTGACATTTAAGTTCCTCGAAATTTCCATAACCGACATTGAAAAGAGATGCATAAATATAGTAATCAGCAGCAAAAACTAACATCCTGATTATTTAAACTGTATTTCATTATCGCTGAGTATCCTTGGTGTTCATTAAAAAAGCCCACGAAGACACATGCAAAGTCAATTTCCAGGCATTTGTCCCCAGATGTGGCTGAATATTTTCATCTCCTCAGGAGGCAGGTAGTAGGACCGCTTCCCTAAAACGGTCCAATCAGGTTAAAGGTCTTCGCCACTCACGCTCGGTGAGTTATTCTTGATTTTCTTTAAATGAGGCTCTTCAATATCCTCAAGTCAACTCCGCCATCGCCCATCAGCCAACATGGATGTGGTTAATATCCGTCTTTTGCCTCTGTGCAAAATATCTCTATATCCATGTGAAGAAACCAAGCAACAACAGACATCTCCATGACATTCACTGAAGTGATGCTCATGCTTACATTGTGGGAACTGGTGTGTCCGATGCCGTTAATGCATGCTGTGTGTATAGGCTTTCTCATTGAACTCATCAGTGAAAGTCATTTCTATCACAGCGCATGTAAGGATATGGTGAATCAGTCTGACTTCCAGTAGGTAGTCACTGCAGAGGTCCCTCATCAAGCAATTGTTTACACTTGAAATTACTGATGATTTTCTTGGTAATGATCTATATGAACAATAAGAGACACGGCAAGACCCCATAGCATCCTTATGGGGCGGTGGCAGTCCCAGATTAATTTTCGTAATATTATCAGGAGTTTGTTTTTCCTCAAGAAAGTACTTTAGAAGATGTTGCTTTGGAGGTATAAACATGAAGGAAGTTTTTAGACTTGGTTGCTATTTGTGTAACTTAAGAACCAAATTTAACAAACAAATGTTCTTTTTATTTTTGGGAAACATTTACTATATAATATGGGTGAAATATATAAGAAATAAATCTGTTTAAACTTTTAAAATGCTCCCTAAAAGTTTTTATTTAGCTTCAAGTTCTCAGATTGCATACATGGTCTTTTTGATAAAGAAATAAACCATATTTAGCAGATGTGTTCTTTTTAATGAATGCAATCCTCTGTCAATATTAGATATGGGCCAACATGAGATTGAGGATGTCAACTTTAAGTGAAATAAACAAAATTTTATTGTTTTATATCAAAGCAAAAGTTTGGACTACTACTACTAATAATAATAATAAAAACTCATACCTAATAGCTTTAAATTAAAAATGTAAAACACAGTTTAATGAAATAACTACAATAATGTCAAAGAGAGCCTACAGCTTATAACTTTTCTATTTAAATAATAGAAAATTTTCTATTTAAATATGTAGTTGCTACATAAATTGCGAAGCACGTTGGCAAACGGGTCCAGAGTGGGGTAGGTTATAAACAACTAAAAAACATTTTTTTTTTTTTTTTTGCTTTAATGGAAATGTGGGACTTCACCAGTTGCTACATTTGCATGAAGACCTGAATTTGCACTTTTCATTTCTGTTGATCTGTTTTGTGGAACGCCCATCAGAGGCATGGATTATGATGTATCGTGTTGTATTTCTTTTTGTGTTTTGAATGGATTTATAGGCTGGAATTACAGGAATCAAGAAATTACTGATGTTAGCCCACAAGATGGATAACTTGCAGTTATTAGGAGTTCGTTGGTAACAGACAAAGTTTGTTTCTTAATGGTAACATAAAAATGATCCTGGCTAGAAACTTATATTTTTATCAATATTATCAAAATGGATGGAAAGTAATTTTTCATTTTTAAGATAGCCCATGAAGGAAACAAATCAAAAGAGTTTATTAAATTGACATTTAACTTGACCAAAATGTATTTGCAACACTACCACAAGGTGGCAGTAAAGTGTACCACAGACCAGGACTATTTTTTTGCTGTATTTGCAATGAAAGAGGGCAAAATGAAAATGTTGCTTTCCTTGAAATCTCTGCCCTGGGTTATCATCTAAGCATTTAGTTGATGATTCATCTTAGAGTTTTGCTTTTTGCAGAAAGTGATGTGTGGGGGACACGACACCCTGCAGGAAAACTGGATGTGACAAAGATGTAACAATAGCTTATCTGCTTAAACTGCCAGGAAAATGTCTAATTGTGAAGTTACTGCTTAATTATTAAAAAAAATGATTATTGAAAACCAAAACAGTCAAATCCAATAGAGACAGAACAGATGTGGTGGTAATGGCTTGACGTGAATAAACATCCATGGGAAGCAATTAGGTTACTCTATGGCAGCAACACTGAAAATATTAAAATAATGCAAATAAGCAATAAAAAAAGATTTGTATGTAAACCTGTTTAGGAGGGGGAGTGAATATTTAATTTTATTTAATTTTTTTAATTGATGTGACGCTATACATAGGGACGGATACCGTTACATTGTTCTTATGACCTCATTCATCCCAGTTTCTTGTTTTGACATGAAATACTGCTACTTTAGCACCAGATGACAGGTTGGCCATTTATAGACTTATTTAATAATATGATGAAAGTTTGAGTTCTCTTTGGTTTTACCTTCATATTCAGAAATTCTCATAGAAAGAGTCAGTGGATATAATGGCTTTAGGCAAATTGAGAGAGTTATAAAACAGTAATTGCTTTTGGAGCATCACAGGAGTTTATGTTCACTTGGGTAGTTTTGTAAGCTATCAAGCCAAGTAAGAGTTATTTGTCATTCCCTTAAGTTTTCTATAAATAGCATAGCATACCTGCACAACAAGCTCCAAAGGGAAACTGATTTTGTTATCTGCAGCGAGTATCATTAAGACTCTGGTAAATTAGGCCCCCACTGAATCGTTTTTGCCTCTCTTTTCTCCATATTGGTAACATCCTGTCGACTCTAACATGGGTATTTTAACTTTTTCTTGTCAAGCAGAAATGCCTGGAGTTTATAACCATGATGTGGCCTACTTTGTGCATGCACAATGTAGCTACAATCACCAGAGGAGAATTATTTCCATATTTTATTTCCACATCTGTCTTGCTTTAGCCTGACTCTTTCATTTAAACTTTAAGAACTATTTCAAAAGGTTTATGACTGAGAGGAATGGCGAAACTAATTGGTGCTTGTGCTAAAAACACAAGCAACAATTGCTTCAGAAGAACTGCTTTAGTTCAGTGTCTTAGTTGTTTGAGTTTTTAAGGTTGTTAATTTCAATGTTATCGCAGCCTGCTAGTGTGGTTTTGGTTTTACAGAATTTAGCATTTTTAATCTCAGAGGCAGTGAAGAAACAGACAGAGATTGACACATTCATTTGAAAAATATCTTAGTAACGTAGCTGGTGTTTCAGGGTGTTTTCTAAAAGATTTCTGACATAACTTCTCCAACTCCCAAGGTGCATGGAGAGAATCAAAGATCTAATAAGGTGAAGACTCCAGCAACACCTGAAGTGCTAAGAAATAACTTAATAGTAGATCAATGCATTCCTGCTTGTGGTCCCAATGTCCCTGATGACAGCTAAAAGCTGCGATGTGTTGGTTTACCAATAAAGTAGACCAAATAGTGTGGCTAGTCTTCACCGTGCTATGATGTTTACACAGCTAAGGTGTTTGGCCCGTTTAAGATAAACTCTGGTTCGATTTACCCCTTGCTACATTTTTTTTCTGTAAATGTAAAAGAAACAATCACATCAATCCAAGACGGTTTTGATTCCACATAAACTCAAGAGTAGTTGCTTATGGTGTGAATGTGATCCAACCTGGATCTGACTCGGTGTACGATGCAAGCTTGAGACAAATAGCTTTCTCAGCTATTGACTATGGGTGTGGCTAATTCTGATCTGTTGAAATTCACACTAGCACAGCTGGTGTGGCTAATTGAAAAAAAAGCTCTGAAATCAAGAACAACTTTTTGTGAAACTCAATATTCGATCCCAGTCTCACTTCTTCAGAGCATGAATCCTAGTCAAGTTTGTATTGGTTTTTGCAACTGACCCAAGTGTGACTTGAGACATTAAATGTGTCTTATTGGAAACAACAATGTGGCCATGGAGCAGTGGGCCAGGTCTTTACTGGCTGAAGGGGTTATGGGAGTATACTTATCTGGTCTATAAGTGCTTTGTGGATCTGGAATAGACCTATGACTGTGTTCACTGAGGTATTTAGTGGAGTTTACCACTGAAGTATAGGATAACTGGGTGACTTTTAAAGGCAAACCAAATATTGTATGCCCAAAGCAAGAGCTGAGTCATCATTCTCAGCAGGTCAAGCCTTCTCAAGTGTTCGTTGTACTCCACCAGGTTAACAAATCAATAGCACTCTAAAAGTTTAGGTATTTCTATCCATTATTCTAACATTTTGTCGTCTTTATCCATTCAGGCGGAAGCGCATGGTCATGGAAACATCCTGCTGACAACCTTAGAGATCCACAACGAAGTTGCAGGAGGTGAGATCACCACCAGCGTGGCAGACATTAGAAACTCTCAGTCCATGGTACAGTTGGACAGCACGGCGTCGTCAAACATCCAATACCGCAAGCAAAGCGGTGGGGTAGGGCCACGCTCCACCAGCCGCCACTCTCTGGACCGCTCTGCCCAGATGAAGCGGAGCCGACTACGGAGGCGGTCCTCCCAGCTCAAAATTAAAATCCCCGACCTGACGGACGTGAACGCCATTGACCGCTGGTCTCGCATCATCTTCCCGTCCGTTTTCTCGCTGTTCAACCTCATCTACTGGCTCTACTATGTCTGATCAGATCTGTTTTTTGGTGTTTGTCGTTGTTTGACTTTGACTTTCATTTCATTCGTTCATTTCGTTTTTTCTCTCTTGCTTTTATACGTGATGGAATCTGTCGAGTCAAAGACTGCAACACAGCAAGATAAGAGAAAACTGATCGAACAAAGACTACAATGTTTTGGACCAAGTTCTCATTGAAATAGGTTTTTTATATATATATATATTTGGAGTCTTTGAATCCCGAGCGCTGAAGTCTTTTTATTTTTAAAAGTATGTACTGTAATTTGGATTTGTGACAGTTTTTTCCCCAATCTTCACCCTTATTGATAACGTGTAAATAGCAAAATACAAAGCCAGCAACTTTTAAAAAATTATTTTAAAAATCAATGCAGAAGCAGTTAAGTCAAGATTTTTTAACTAAAAGTTGATCAGGTGCAGGCAATATCTACAATAAATCCATTAAAAGTGGTATGCTATGCATTTTTAATGTACTTAGGCATTATTGAACTGGAAAAACTCTTGCAGAAACAGAATAACGTGTATTTATAGTTTTATAATATTCTTGTCTACAATTTATTATACATTGATCTGGTAAGCAAAATAATTTCAATCCTTTCTTCAGGATGATTTTTGTCTCAGGTTCTCAATTTTTGAGTTTGTTGGGGACAAAAAAAAAGAAAATAAGCACAATATGAATAAAACTGCCGTTTTTTCCAATTTCACAGCAAAACTTTGTGACTGCATGACAAAATTGCACTCAGATTTTCAATACTTCCTCGCAAAGCGCTTTTTATTTTCTATTTGAAATAACTGCCAATGGCCCTATTGGGCAAAATAGTTACTGTTTAACCCATAAATCATTATGATATTTTTGTACTCTTTGTCTTCAGGTATTTATTTGATTTCCTAACCTACGTTGTTTTATTGAAGAACAGTTCTTTTATTGTGACAGTATGGTGGAATTACTTAATTTTTTTGTACATAGGTGTGTATATATGTCTATACATACACTATGTGTTCAACCCAAAAATGAAAATAATTTTGTGATTGTCACTGACTCCCAATAGTCAGATTATTTCATGGGGAGAGATGGGGATTAATGTCACAGGTCAAGCATCTTATCCATTTTGGAGCATGTGTAAGCACTATGAATACATTCCTAACTTAGAGCATCCTTCACAAATACTCAAAGCTCTGTAAACATCTTTAGAAACACTTCAAAATAAATGCATATTTTGTTGTCGTATCAACATTTCACAGTAAAGTTAGGAAAAAAATGCAGCCTTTAAAATGAGTACATCTGTGGAGTTCTAAATAGTTTTTGTTCTTTTTACCAAAATCAATTGATACACTTCTTGTTACAGCTAATTTTAACACTGTACAAGCATTTTTGGCCAGTTTCCTGTCTGTTAGTGCATACGGAGCAGAGGAACCACAAGATTTCATAGTGTTTGTGTTATGTACGAACACTGTGCAGAATTTGATAGATAATGTATGGAGTAAGGTGTGCCTTAGCACTCATTAGAACAGTCTCCATGAAAGTTTTAACATACTTAAATGAATGCTGCGGGTGCCATACGAAGCCACGCCTCTTTAGTTCCACCAGCCCAGCTGAACGCTCTGAAAGCTCACAATTCCTGTGATCTTCCTGTGATCTCGGCAGATTGACTTGGAATGAAAGACGCGGTTTTTCATAAAACGGGGCTCATATTTGTGTGTTTATTGCAGAATTATGATTTTATTGGACCGTAGCTCACAGATCCACTGAAAGTCCCAAACATTCTTACCAAACGAACAAAGTATTCAAATCTATTGACGTTTTGAAGCCTCTATTCTGTCCTATTCTTTTACTTTTTAGGAGCTGTAAGCAAACCATTTCATTACCATCTACTTATACCAAGCTGGTACAAGACATCGACTTTGCAAGTACATATCAACACATGGTCTGTAAGAAATGGCACAGCCGAAACGACCGGATTTGCACACTTTGTAAATGTACTCTAGTTAAAGGTTGGATTTTTGTAAAGTTATTACTATAAAATTAGGAAACTGCAAAAAAAAGATTGCACACATCTCTACCAGAAGGTGTGGCATGTCACTGAATCAGCCGACCATGCTGAAGTTCCACTCCAGTTACTGTATGTACTCAAAAGCGAGCTTTGCATTTCTTTTGCTAAGTGACGCCAATGGATTTCACAGAACATGAAGATCGCCCGTGATAACCAGACTGTCGGGTAATTTTAAGCACATACTAGCATTGAATGTATCAGATCCATTCTTCAGGGAGAGGATAATGAGCCATGGTCATCATTTCTCCATTAGAATGTAACCCACCCCTTCTGACATTGCAAGTGATTAGTAAAAATGAGGACAGGAACTAGTTTTGCATGTGAGAAAAATGGACACGGAAATGTCAAGTTTGAAAAGTTTCTGTACGCCATTTGTTTTCTGCGCTGCTTGCTGAGCTCTGGACAAAATGTCAACTTGTAATAGTTTTGTGGCTAAAATGGCTCCCGTCTTGATTCTTTCTGACCAACTGTGTAAGATTCCACAGAGGGTCGCAAAGCAATCAGTTACAACCTGGTTGTGCACGTTCACAGCATTCCTGTTAATACATTCGCTTTGTGCATGTACGAGAATACGTGTTGATGAAATAAAAACACACATACTTGAGAACAGTGAGTTTGGGCACAAAGAAAAAATAATTATAACATGTACAGTCTAGAATATGACAAGCAACTGAATGTATAGTACTTGGATTGTCACAACACAAATGCAATTTGATTTCTGGGCCCTAAATGACTGTATAAGAGTTGCATTTTCTACTGTGTAGAGGGGCTATAGGAAGAACACATACCAATGAAGTAATTAGTCAAAAGTGTGTGTTTTGACAATTCAAAAGGAGTTTTTAATTTTTTGCATCAATTTGACGAGACAAAACTGTTAAGAACATTTTTAGACCTCAAGGAGTCACAAAACCTCTGCTTCTCAAGTTACCAGATTGCATTTCAATAGAGTCCCATTTATTTGGGAATCGGAAAACGTCAGTTGACTTTGTATGAGATCCGGCTACCTCTTAAATTTGATGTTTACTGTACGAACACACAGAAAAAGAAGATTATTGACTGTTTTAAGGCACAAATCCCTTTTTATTTCAAGGTTGTGTAATTCCTAGAATTAATTAGTCCAAAGACATTTCAGTCTTCATTCTGGAAAAATAAAGCTAAACAATTTTGCTGTCCATGTAGAAAAAAAAAGATCTTCCAAGCAGACAGGCTTCTTCAATTTAAACTACTGCTTTTGGGTTGTGTGTTGAGATTTAAAAATGAGTTATTGTACGAGTTCTAAATTTATGAAAATACGAAGTGAAATTGTGATTTTATAAACTCTAGAAACTTGTTTATTATGCATGCAGCATCTCTTAACTTGGAGCGACTTCCAGAAGATCTTTTTAGCAATCTTTCTGACAACAGCTGCCAACTGCTCATTTTAGAGATTACTCTGCCACATGAGCCTACAATAATAATAATAATTAAAAAAAAACAATAAAAAAGCCAAAAAAAAAACAAAAAAAACAGCCATCAAGCACTTCAAGTTGTTGTATGGCCTGGGTCCCATAATGGAATGTGAAATGTTCTGTGCTGCCACAAACTGTATGTAGGCTTAGATTTATACTGTATATCTGTATGTTTCTCCTTTTTTCAATAGAGTACCATGTTATACCATGAAATAAATGATATACATTGTACCTGTGCATTTGGTATTGCGAGCATGCATGAGACGCCATTAACTATCTGCCTATACTGTATAAAATGACAATACAATGTGTAAGTTAAAGGAATCCTCGCAAAAAATATGTTTACGGAATCTGGAATCAACACAACTAAAGTATAGTTGGTATCTAACAAATCATCTCAGTGACAGTTCAAGACACTTTACTTTGGTGAACTTGGCAAATCCCATTTGAAAGATATTTGATGTGAATAAGAAAAGGTTCATGAATGTAAACTGGAGGGCCTGTGTGTAAGGAGACAGTAGCTCCATGGTGAAATAAATTCTGGAAAAGAAACGAAAAATATGGAGGTTATTATTGACTGTTAGAATATGAACATTTTATGTTTCACTTAGTTGCTACAAATGATAAATAAAAGGCAAATCAATGCAGACTTGCACTAGACAAGCCAATGAACAAGAAATAATTCAACTGTCCAAGGAAGTAACTCAGTAAAGTTTTTGTGTTTAGTCCTTACACTTTTTGAAAACTGATAGATGACACTTGCATTTTCTACTAATTAATATTCAGGTTTCACAGCATGCTTCGCTTTACAAGAGCCAACCAAGAGTCTGTAAATCCTCTACTGATATAAAATTGTGTGCTTATTAATATTTTTTTTTTCAATTATAGCTTTATTAAAGTTTTACAATATGTCTTTCCTTCTGGGCTTAAGAATATATATTCCCTATGAAATTTGATGTACACATCTTCCTTTTTCCACATCAAATTTATTTTAACTCAGCCATTGTATGCTGTAGGCTGGCAGCAATCAAAGTAAAAAATGTAGTTTACTAAATCTGTCTGGTGTAAAGTTGTATATTTTAGGGAACCTGCTGAGAAAAGGAAGCTTGCTGGTGCAAAGTGAAGAAGGAAGGAAATGGCACAAACACCATGCTGCCACTACAGAGAGTAAGGTCTATTTACAAAAGAAAATGTTCAGTTTTAAAGCTAATGGTTATAATTAGGCCATTCAAAGGAGGTCAGGGCCACCAAGGAGACTAACACCAAGCTATTTTTGATTGTATCTACTGACAACTGCACACATGTACAGACTATAAAATAAAACCACAACAAAAATATCTTGTGACATCCATGTATGCATCTAGTTACAGGTGAAATGAAAAATAGCAAATAATTTTCACAAAGCAGTTCTGTAAACTGCCTCTGTTTTTTTAACAAATTGTCAAAACGGTCCGTCTTATTGTCAAGCTGGAACTGAGACACCACTGGGAAAATTGAGTGGAAGTCAACTGAATTTGTACAGAGAGTTAGAGATTCAATTGTACAATTTGTACAAATCCAATTGAATTCAATGCATGGCTCTTGAGTGACTCGTCGCCACAGCCCCACAGGCAATGTGGAAGATGTATCTTACTTTTTTTAACAATATTTATGCCGAGGGATATTGGAAAATGCTGACCCTGGCACTTCAACCCCACCCTGGCTTTCTACAGCATGAGTTCCCTGCAGGTATGTCTTGATAAATTTCTAAATCTTAGGAGTGTGCAATGTATTTTCAAGGTTCCAGCCTGATGATGTACAACACAGTTTATCATGAAAGTGAAGTTGAGCAAATTCTTTGCTCTGCAGTTGTGTGGGAGCATGTTCAAGCAAATAACCAATAGAGTATTGAAGGAATTCAAAGCAGAACAAGAGGTCAGACACAGAAAAATCAGTCTGGTTGGTTTAATTTGGAGAAAGACATCTTTCAATTGAATAGCCTTGGAAAAGTGCTTTTACCAACTGAACCCGAGTACGAATTATAGAGAAGGTAATTTCCTGTAGAACAGCCCTTCGCTGCAGTTAAATGTGGGAGTCTTTATGGGAGTGTCACGACCAGCTTTGCACATCCAGCAGTTGGAGAGGGACCAAACAGCATTTTTAAAGTCTTGCCACATAATTTCATTAGGATTTAGGTCTTGGTTTTCTATGCACAAAGTGTTTTACATGTAGACAAAAATAATTTTGCCTACATGCAAATAATGTTTTATAACCTTGCTTCTCCCCAGCTCTACCTCTGACTTGTCTGTTGTGCTTCTTCATTTTAAACACACTAGTGTGATTAAACTACACACATTTACTAATTAGCTGACTTATGAACACCATTGATTGCTCTGGATTTTATTTGGGGAGGTTAAAAACATGGCACTGGATACTAATGCAGGCTACTTTTTTTTTACATCCTCTTTCTACTTCACAACTATGCACTACCTAAAAAGCATTTTTTTGTAGCTATTTAATGACAAAATGAACTGTTTTAGGAATATTAACACGTTTGTAAGCCATTGTACAATTTTCAGAAGGATGTTGAAGGATTTGAAAGGTTTATCAAAGCAAATTCAGACAATATTTTTTTCTGTTTCCAAATTTCTTTGAGTACAAACTGTTCTTGCTGGAAATGATCCAAAGTTGAGATTTACAATACTGTCAAATTGTCTCTAATAAATTACATGATTTCCCCAGATCATCTGGCACACTGAGAGGATAAAAAAAAAACACTCCTACTCTTCTTCTTTGTCAGTTGCTTTTGCTGTGTTGGTAAAGATGGATCCCCTCAAGAGTTTGTGAAAACCTGCCTACAGATAAATGAAGGAAGTCAGTTCATCCAAGCAGTTTACAGAGACTATTCCTCCAGGCATGGTGGTTGTGGAGAGGCTGCCTTGGATGTTGTGATTGATGACCCCTAGCGAGCGAGATGCCATGGCACTAATAAAAAAACACTCGGGAGGGGCAATAAACTAAGTCAACCAAAGGTCATCCAGACAAAAGAAATTGTTTGTTTTATAAGATCTTTGTCTCCCATCATTCACTCTGATTTTATTGATCTTGATGCTTTAAAAAAAAAACCTCTATGGATGAGTTGAAGCACTTGAGACATCATTAGACACCTTCTGCTAGTTCTACAATTGCTTCAAAAGCTATAAAAGCACAGGAATGTGTTGCTGAAAAATTACAGAAACGGTGGACTTCATTTTGGGATTAAGTCTCAAAAGGTTTGCTGATTTTCAGGAGAGCCTGTATAACCGGAGGGAGAGCGAAGCCAGGCACACGAGGTGCTCTGAAGCTCTGTGGTTATTGGTTTGTTACTTTTTATTGCTTGCCAGGAATTAGACAGAATCTATCAAATTTTCAGCACAAGAGAGGAAAAAAATGAGGTCACAGCAGCAGCTGGTAATGTGGCAAATAACACCGAACAAAGGATAGAGAAATGTTTTATACATTGGCCTTTGTGGTACTCTTTGGTCAGGAAAGATTTGGACTCTGAAACGTTAGTGACGTTTCAGCTGTATGCCAAAACAACTGAATGTATTTATCTGTCTGGAAATGCAATGAGTATGGCACATTAGACGGACTACCAGGCAAGCTGAACCTTTTGCTACCAGCCAACAAAACTCTGTCTAGATTTGAAAACAATGTATCCCTTTCCTAGTATTATGGTGGTCAGCTGTAATTGATGCAACCATAAATTCTGTTCTCTACTGTGAGAATGTCTGGCCAAACTCAGGACAACAGAAAAAACTTTTTTCACAGCACAGTTTATTGAGGAAATTTCCCCACAGCACAACATTCAGATGTTTTGAATTTTTAGCATGCATGTAAAAGTTATCTTGTTTCCTACAACAACATTTTAAGATTTAAAGTAGCTGTGCTGCACTCTGGCCAGTCGCATAGCAACAGCAGCTTTGAGTCGGCCATCTCATCATGCGCTATATATTTAGTTAAAAACTAAACACAGTTAGATGACATGGTCAAGTTGTTTGGAAATGAGTGACAGGCCCCTAATCAACGCATTTTTCTGGGTGTATTAACCGGACAGACCCAGGTAACTTTTAACCACAATGGCTGACCCGAAAAGACCGCTCCAGAGCACTGGAGACTCACGAGGCGGTGCCGACTCAGCCCCGTGTTTGTAGCTGAGAAACTCGCTTGCTGAATGAATTCTTTCTGATGTCTTCTTTACTTCACTTCTCCCTCCCGCCTTCAAACTGACATACTTTCTTCTAATTCGACAGCAGCATGGTGAGGGATGGAGGGAGTGTGGGAGAGAGCAGGAGTGACGAGGGATTGATGGAGAAAGAAAGAAAAAAGGAAAAAGTGTTTCAGCATCAAAAGACTGTCTCTGAGACTAGGGGGAATACATTGACTCTTCCATGCAGATTTTGATTAATCATTTCTGTTTTATGAGCTCAATATACAGCAGCAACAGAAATTTATTATCTATTTCACTCATCCTAATACACCCTGCTGCTTATTACTTCATTTCTTGCATGTATTATAACCTGCATTTTAGTTTGTAAGACTAACTTCCAGGCAGACACTGTAAAAACCAATATTTCCGCAGATCAACTGTCCTGCAGTGAATCTGGACAAAATACCTTTTTTTGTGAAGAGGGACAAGTCATTAAAAATTTAAAGGGCTATTCCCCGAATGTTCAATTCTGCAGAGAATAAGACACCTTATTATATATGACCCAGAAACAACTCACTCATGTCTCGACTTGAATCTCCTCACTGCAATAATTGTTAAGAAGAAGAAAAAACACAAGCTCTTTGGAGACAGATTAAAGAGAATACTGACTTGTTCTCAATGTGGTGATTATTATGCAGTTTTGTTTTGTCACAATGCTGTGAAAGTTTTGGAACAGTCTCGCTCCACATTAGCAGTGGCAATATAAGCCTGATTAATGTTGGGTTTAATTGAACATGACTGCGTCGCTGCATTAGCGCTTGTTCAGCTAATTGAATTAAACATGAATTGCAAAGTAACACTTGCAAGCTTTGCAGCAGCTGTTTATTAGGAAAGATTAGCACAGATATGATGAATTGGGAAAAGTACTGTCACAAGGCAATGCATTTGTCCCATGAGGCAAAAAAATAGCTAATTTTCATTTAAAAATAATCAGGGATGGATGTTAGATTTGGCTAAGCAAGTTTATGTATGTACAACTAAGTTCTACATACAAGAATAAATGTTCTTTGTTTACAAAGATGCAGAAACAGTGGAATATAAAACACAAAATCTTTGTCTTTTCAGCAAAATCTGGAGAAATTTGTTCATGGGTAGCAGGAAATAAGTGGGGATCTGAGGAAAACCAATTCAGACTCTTAAAGACTTAATGGTGTTGATATTCTACACATTTGAAGAAAACTATCAGTCTGAAAATAATTAGGAAAGAAAACACCAGACATGCATAACTTTGCTAAATTTATTCCAAAGATTCAAGTTTCACTGAAGTCCTCTCAAACTGTATTTGATTAGAGCACTCTAACGCTCCGGTTTCAGTTGTTACACAAACCTCTCGCTCTGTCAATAATGACCAGCTCTGCCAGATGCAGTGGGATAATTTAAACCTTGCTGCAGCACTGCCTCTCAGTCCATCAGTCCACCGACAAAAAACACCTTCAAATCACAAGGTATGTTGAACAAATAGATTTTATAGTAAACAGAACATTTCTTATCACAGCCTTTGTTAAAAAATATTTTAGAGCACATAAGTCATTATTCTGTACTGCGGTGATAATCCAGTCCAACCAATGGTGAGCTTAACCCCGAGCCCCTCTTTTGCAAATGACAAGAGCACTTCTATCAGTTCCAGGAGAGACTGGCACCAAAGTATTTTTGCTTTAAATGTCAGCGAAAAGGTTAACAACTCTGTTTTATCATCGCGGTTCAAGTCCTTGAATAAAAATCTATCCTTACTTCTTCACAGTTTCAGTTGGATTTTTTGAAGAGTTTACACCTTACATCTCAGTAAACCGTATTTAGGCTGAAATGAATTAAAGACAGGCTGGTGATGGATTTTCAGCTGACAAAAACCCAAAAAATGAAATAACTTTGTCTATTCTGCACCCTGCTGGACAACTCAAGCACTTGCAGCTTGCAGAAACTGCACCGTCTTCCCAAATCCACATTCACACACCCACACAATCATCTGCAGACACAAAGAGAGGCGTGTGCCGTGACTAATTGTCTGTTTTTACATTTCCTGCTAATTAGCGGCTGCCAGTTTCTCATGGTGTTGCTTATTTAAAAGAGGGAGCCGTGGCTGTTATAATTACATGTTTAGTTAGAGAAAGTTCACATTTTGTCCCATAAATGGGATGATTTTAACCAGAGTTTGTATTAATTGCACATTCCTGTTTCCTTCCTCAGCATCAGTTTGTGACATTACATTCAACTATTATTATTTGCTCAACTGTCATCATGTTGGTTTTATAGGCATTCCCATCCTAAAATGAATTTAAGTGGAGTCTTTATTTCAAGAAAGCAGCTTTCTTGGAAGGAATATTTTACAATCAGAAAATTTGCCTAAATATCCTAATGGATTGTATCTTGCAGGACTAAGTTGTTGGTGTACGCTATATCTACTAAATCCTCTATTCTTTCTCTAAAACACCACACAACTGACTTATTGAGCTGACTCAAGGATTCACTACTATTGTATGGGCTTTCTTGTAGATACATTTTAACCAATTGCCAGTTTGCGATCAACTGGATTTAATTGTGCTACACAGCAGTTAATCTGAAAATTACTGCTTGATTGCTGGAAAAATAAGCACCACTCAATTAAATTGGACTGATTTAATAGGTCGCATACTTTGCTACTGCAAATCAGCTTCAACAACTAGAACGTGAGTTTGTTTACTATATTTTTATTTATTTTTTATTTTTTCAAAAAGATCTCCTACGTTAGTCATAGCATTCCCAAATATAAAACTTTGGAGTTTAAGATCATCTCCAGAAATTACATAAAATTGATTGCTTATTTTTTGCTTTATTGTCATAGAATGGTTAAGATTTATTTGTTTTCAATTAGTTATTGTATCCCACCTCTTGCCCGAAACGTTCCCTGGATATGGGCACCAGCATATCCAGGGAATATCCATCCATCCATTAGAAAATGGATGGATGGATAGTTTAGCTAATTAGCAATCGTTCTCTGCTTCAACTTACATTAGTTGAGGTTGATGTAAAAATCAAGTAATGAAAGACCAATAAAATGGCAACCCAAAGAAAATCCCAAGCAGAGTTGAAAGCCTTGATGTTTGCTAACATGATACAAAGGTGCAGTTATAAATATACAAAGATCAGTTATGCAACAGGTGTGTCAGTTATTAAAGAATGGATACATGACTTGTGTGCTGACTAATTAAGCAATGTCTGTGTTAATTATTAAACAAGGCCCATTTGTGTTGTCAGGTGTGTTGATTAACACAAAAAGACCAGGTGTCCGGTAGACATTATCATTCATAAAAATTAAGAGCTGATGTGTTTATTGGACAAAGACCAGGTGTGGGACCTGTTTGATCATTGGCTGGAGTGTTGATTAAGATACGGTGTGTGGCTGCCGTGTTGGATAATATATTCAAACTTTCGGTTACCTTGAAATCTCAGGTTTATAGTAAAGCTATCACTTGTTGCTTGCATTTGTATCCCAGAAGCATATATTGAGGTTGGATAAATCATAAACTGAAAAATCTAAATCTAACTTTTGTACTGCCTTAATTTCACTCCATAATCCCAAACAATAGGGTGCAAATTTCCCTGAAACACATTTGCTACCTAGTGAACCTTGCAAAACGAATATGTCTCCTCAAGCCAAACCCTCACCTTCCAGTCAAACCGAGTCAAGCTTTAATAGTAGAAGAATGAGTCTGCCTCGCTAAAAAGCTCCACCATCCAACAGAGACACCCACTGTTTCTTTATATAACACCTTTTTATAGCACCTATTTACCTTGAAATGATGTTGCCAAGTAACAGCCTCCCAATTGTGTGCTGTGTGCGCGTGGGAAGAGGGTGTGCATGTGGTGTCAGTGATGGATGTCTTGAGGTGCCATTATTGGCTGTAAAAGAGGTATTTTACAAGCAGCTGGCCAAATGACTTCAAGTTCTTTTAACTAGTGTGCTTCCCTGCTGCTGTCCAGCAGTTCAGGCAGGATTGTGGAATCCTAATTGCTCCCAAAAGGGTAAAACACCACAAGATGGGAGATACTTTGTTTTTCATTCTTATTTTTTTTTTCTCTCGCCTCTTTCTCTTTCTCCGTCACGTTCCGACTCAGCATGACCCGCTTAACTGAAACATGTACTACAGTAATCCCTTTCTTAGTAAATGGGATTAATGTTTGATTCAAGAAGAGCTTTTTATCGATACCTCACTGCATAGGGCGACTTCATCCAGCTTTTTCCCAGACTGAAGGAGGAGGGGTGAGAAAATTAATCCAATAGACAGGAAAGAGCTGGCTGTATTTTAGATCTTAAAAGGGTGAATTTATCAGCATTGCAGCAAAGTGAGTGAGTCACCGAGGTTAAAGATAATAAAGACGGCATCAAAGAAATGCATTAGTGGTGAGACCAACTTGTATTTTCCTCCAACCTGTCCTTCAGTTGCTATTTAGCTGTTGTTCTCACAGTACTTTCAGGATGGACAATGTGGTAAAAACACATGCCTTAGATTGTTTCTCGAGCTTTTCAGTGTTCACCCTTTAAACTCGAGCATTTCAATTTATAAAGGTTCCATTATGCGCTGATCCACTGCAATGCTGATCCAGGATTATCCCAGAAGCAACAACACATGACGGAATAACATTTCAGACAAGGTAAAAAAACAAACCTGGGGCGTTAAGGGTATCAACATATGAGCATGTTGCATTTTTCTGAACTGTTCACATTGTTCTTAAAGACACGTTTGAGCAAACTGTCTGAAATCTTTGGTCTTTCTCTGCAGGAATGCAGTGATTTACACCATAAGGAGTCCTGCACCGGCTTCTCCTTCTGTGTGGGTGTTGAATTTAGTGAAAAATTCTAATAACTTTTGATCTCAGTCAACAGCTTTTCAAATAATTCATTTAAATACAAAACACGTGCCCCACCGGCTGACAGTCACGATTAAAAGCTTTCTTAGATGTGAAGTTTCAGCCTTTCTTCATGTTTCCACCATGCAAAGAAAAAAGGGCCATCATAATGCTTTAAATTAGGTATGAATGCATCTACATTTTTCTATGCAAATAACTATGCAGTGGTTGAAAAAAAAAAAAATATTTAATTTTCATCATTGTGGAAAAGTGATTACAGCAGCTGAGAGGTGAGACAGAACTTTGGCTCCACCTACTGGTTTCAGTTTAGCTAAATATTTAGCGAGCGTTGACGTCATTGCTCTGCGGAAATCCGTCATCAAAACCTCAAGTGGTAAGTTAACTGGAGTCGAACAAGCACTCGGGTTAATTTCCTTCAAAATAATAATAATAAGGACTATAACGTTAATGATTTTTCCTTCAAAAAGGTTTTTGCTGTATTTCAAACTCACTCTTTCTGCAATGAGATTATAACAGAATCAATTGAACCTGACTTAAGGGGCGCTGCTGTCCATGGGACTGAACACCTTGTCATTGTTATTAATTGATACATACATAAATAGGTTACTGTTTCTGAGCACACATTTACCATGGAAACCAACCCAAAGTCCTTATATCTCAAAACTCACGCATAATACCGATACAATACTCTATAAATACATTTTCAAAAAGCATACACACTCACCAGTGCTGTTCATATGCTGCCAAAGCACTGTAGTAACTTTCCACATGGCTGCAGTAGAAACCTGCGCACATTCAGTAACCGGCCATATTCCCCAGGTGTCGCACCTGCAGCTGATGAGCTTCGTCCTGTAAGTGTAAGAACATCGTTCTTACATTACGGTGATTCCGCAAATATGTTAGTTTTGACTGGAGGGTCCTCAGCCCACTTACCATCATTAATTGAAAGTGTTCAGTGAAAAAAAAAATCCGTGTTTTTTTCGGTTTCATTGCTGTTAACTACTGCATGAAAGAGTCGCGCGCGTTATTATAGACCCCACGACTCATGACGCCTGCTAGTTTGTTTTAATAACCTGTGCGGGCACAATGATTTTATTGATGTGTTTTTGAATTTTTTACACTACATGCATAAAACAGGTCAGGCCATAAGTCACAAGTGAAACCCCACACTAAACAACTGCAGCGATTTCATTAAATGCAAAAGGGAAATCTCATCTTGTATACAGTTTTATTACAAACATAGTGATATACTCAGACTTTATTTCTGTTAATTTGAGTGATAAAACATCAAAATCTAACTTCTCGTAAAATGTTTATGCAATTATTTTCTGTTTTATTTTGAAACACCAAACCGGATGTTGTTAAGTTGAATAGTGACTGCCTCTGGCAGCTTGACGCACTACTGACAGGAGTATTTTTCCAAGCGAGTGCGTCGAGGGTGCAGCCATTTCTCGCACTGCTTTCAGCTCTTCTCGCATTTGTTCAGACCCAAGTCTCTCTCCGTGACAGAAACCGCCTAAGTAAAGGCCGGTCAGGTTCCCCTCTTTGTTTACTGAGCTGGTTTCCTCGCCAGCCGAACCACGTCGGGATGGACCCAGCAAGCCGTTACCAAGTGGTGAGTTGTTCGCAGCGACATCGGATCAAAACAGTTTGATTAAATCGGCCTAACAACAAACAAGGCCTTGCGGAAAACACGGCATACAATTGAGAACGTGATGTTGTCCTTTTCTAAACGTTTCTAAAAGCACTTCAACGTCATATATCCTCAAAAATATTTTACTTTTGACTTAATTTGTTTCAAACTGTCGAAAAAAACAGTTTTAGCTAGTCTTTAACAAACCACTTCCGCATTTTCTAGGCTAACTTTACCCACTTAGCCAGCTAAAATTAATTGGATATATCTTTTGAGATCTGATACAGTTCTCAAAAATTGAACGTGATGTTTTGTTATGTTTGTTTATTGTTAAAACACGGAACCACATATTTATCTCGAAGTTAGCCTTGCGGTTTAGGATGCTAATTAATTAGCATGCTAGCTAAAATGTAATTTCTGAAGCTTCCGAGAAGAGGCGATAAGGTCTTAAAATGGCTTTGGTGCTATGAACCACAAAGAACTATTTGATAAGGTACAGGGTTATTTTTCAGTTCTCTTCTACTTTCATTAAAAAAAAAGTGAGGTGAGGATAACCAGGTTATTTCAAAACCTTTGCCTAGGTGCCCTAGTATCACTTTAAATGAGGTTTACCTTGTGAACCGCAGTGTCTTGCTTTGAAATTACACGGTGCAGATGTCAAAATTCATCATGAAATGCACCGATCAGGCTTTTGACTGGCAGTTTTTTTATTTATTTCTGTTTTTTTTGTGAAGTTTGAAGCTTACAAAGCGATTACTCACCCAACAAAAGCTAATAGCTTTTAGTGGAAGCGAATTGCAACAAGTTCAAGTTGTTGCTTAATGTATTCATAAGATGTTGCAACTTAATTGAATCTCTTTTGGTGTTTGGAAATAAGAATGGAAACAAAGCCACAAAAACTACTATGCAGAAAATGCACTTGATATCAACTATCTTGATAGTTGATATCTTGATAGTTGATATCGTCTATATCTATACGCTTCCACAGAGGTGGACGTGTATAGATAATAATTATGTACTTATTTATTGGAGCTGGAACTAATGTCCACACTCTCTTAAAGCAGTGAAATAAGCCCTCAGAGCCAATTTCAAATGTCAAACGGAGACTTTTTGTTTTCGTGTCCGGATACCTGCAGTCGTGCATGTGGGTGTTTGGACTGATAATCCTTGCAGATTCCGGTGTGACCCCTGCGGCGAGGACGCCCTCTAACGTTTCATGAC
The DNA here is from genome assembly GCA_903066825.1 of Alfaro cultratus. NCBI lineage: Eukaryota > Metazoa > Chordata > Actinopteri > Cyprinodontiformes > Poeciliidae > Alfaro > Alfaro cultratus. Next base: position 199,642 of record CAEFZX010003843.1, on the reverse strand, counting down.
CAAACAAAGCCAGGGGGGTTGCAACAGCCTCTCATATTCCAGGAATAACGGAACAAAAACCGCTCGTCGGATTGTGTTTTGTTGGGGTTCAGTTGTGCTCCTCACCACATCCCGTCCCTCCTGTTAAGTATTTGTTCGGTTTCAGTTGGATTTAGACACACGAGGAGGCTTGTGGCTATGCTGTTTAATATCTTATGTAACCCCCCCCTCCTCCCAATATAAGGCTTTGTCCTTGATTCCCAGCCAGACGCTGGCCGATCATTCACTCGCCGATTAATGGAACTATGTCTAAATATTTCTAAGTATTTACTCACGGAAGAAGTAAATCATGAGGGTTTTTTTTTTTTCGCAACATGGCTGCATTTCTTTTAAAAGCTGCTCGGATATTAGTCACAGCTGCGATAAAAATGGTGCTTCCCCAATATGCAGAGGTGGTAAACCACAAGCTTGCCGTTTGTTACTTTGTGGAAAAACTTCAAAATGGAGAATTCACCTCTTTTTTTTTTCCTGTCACACCATCAAGATTCTGGTTGAAACTTCAGCATTTAAAGAGACAACTTAAAGAGTTCCCAGAACTCTCCGAGGTTTCACGCGACGTTGGAATTTGAAGACTTGACGGGCCGGACCGGTTCGGCCGCTTTCGTTTTTCCGGCGTGGCGACAGCAAGAGGTGGAGGTGTGTGTCAGCGTGATTCACTGGCGACGGAGGAGGCGGGACGCGGAGAGGGCGCCGGCCTTGGCTCAGGACTCTGCTCCCTGAGCGCCCTTCTAGTTAATCTTTGGTTTATATCAGCAGTTTATTTTGCGATTATCTGCGGCTTGAAATGACGTCGGCGCCGTCCTCAAAGCCAGATGCGAGTCAACCAACGGCAGTGATAATCTTTGGCCTCTCGTGGAGCAGCTGGAAAGCAAAATGAGGTGATTTGTCAAAGGTTTGCCGACTGTTAGACGCAGAAATCTTTTCCCCCCTTGAGTAGTTTGGTAATCTCCCTCCTGGTTGTTGACCTTCCAGGTTCCCATAACGCCCCGGTCGCCTCTCTGTAATTTCAGAAGGTGTTTGGCTCTCGCCTCTGACAAAAAATTAATAGACTCAAGTCAGCAGATGACTCTTGGATGCAGAAGCAAGCTTCAATCACTGATTAGCTTCATGCGGTTCAGTTTCCGTCGTACCTGCATTTCTGGAGATGAACATTCTGTTCTGGACAAATGTGAAGCAGCATTATTCATGAACTACTTAATTTTTTTTATTTTTGGAAAAAAATGTTGCCTAAACATGTGAAAAGTCATGTTACAAATGTAGACAAAGCTTTTATTTCATATTTTAAAATGCGTTTTTGAATTATAAAGGCCGTTAGTCTTGATTGTGTTAAAAGGAAGTACAATGTATTTTACTGTAATGTCATGAAAAGGAAAATTAAGTGGCTGAAAACACAATATCTAAACCAGGGGTGTTCAAAGTGAGGCCCGTGGGCCATTTGTGGCCTTTGACATGATCTTGTACGGCCCCTGAATAAGTCAATTTTCCAAAAAAGCAATTGATTCCGCCCATTTAAATTTTTTTAAATATATTTATTTAAATAATATTTTTCAATATTACACTTTTGCATGTTTTGGCCCTCAAGGTTAAAATTTCAAACGCCACAGATTGGGGTTTGTTTTGAAGCCACAGACACGGCCAGTTGCAGCTTAGTAGAACTCATGGCTACACAGAGTTAATATAATCACAATATCATTTTAAAATAAATATTAAAAAGGAAAAAAAAAACATTTTGTTTTGTGGTAGTGAGCATTCAGAAATGGGTCGTTCAGCAGGGCGATGACCTCAAACGCAGCCGCAAGTCTATAACAGGATGTTAGGATCAGGGTGTTTATAACCAAAGTCCAGAACAATAACCTGATTCAGCTCTGTAATGTACAAACCAAATTGTTGCCTCCAGGCGGTTGCTGACGAGTTAAAACAGTCCCATGTTGTTGCTAAAATACTATCTGGTGCTGCATTGCTAAGTCCACCAAGCATCCTGGCGAAGAGCGATGGTTTTCCCCTGGAGCAGCTGCAGATGATCAGATGATGGACTCGCGCCTACAACTCTAAAACCTTGTCTTCTTTTGCAGTTGCACAATGAGGAAGATTCTTCAGAGACTTCCAGCGTAGAGCAGCAGCCCTGCACCTCTGCGTCAGCCAGAGCCGAAGCGTCCGGCCCGGACCAGAGGGAGGCTCAGGCCGGCGCGGCTCCAGCCCCCTCGGCGGGGGAGGCTGACGCACCCCCGCCTCCGTACGCCTCTATCGACCTGGGGGCGACCGCTGCAGCACCTGGTACCGCTTTTCCATTCTACCTTAGAGCTTCTCTAAATGTCCTCCCAGGTTGCGTGTTTTCAGCTTACAGAGGGTTTATTTTTTTGTGGTGTTCTGACTGTTGAGTCACTGCAATTTTTTCCACCACCTCACCGCTTTATTGTGGTTTCAGGCTCTGCACTTGGTTCCCTCTGTTTTTATGGACCCAGGCTTCTCATTATCTGCTGTTTTCACAGAATCCAGCTTCCAAGGCGACTTCCCTGTTCCTCCACCCTACAGTGTCGCCACGTCACTTCCAACCTATGATGAAGCAGAGAAGGCTAAAGCAGCCGCCCTGGCTGCCTCCGCCGTGGAGGTGTTGCCGCGGGTAACAAGCCACACACAGACCTTCTGGTCACTGTTTGCTTTCAAGATATTTGAGGGAAACATTCCTCGAACTAAGAAGACTGGCAAACAAGACTTTTTTTTTTTCTTTTTCTGCAAAGTTCATGATTACGACATAGTATTAGGGCCATACTACATACTAGAGTCTTTTAATATCATGAGTTTTTTTCTCAGAATTTGATGACTCCCGTGTGCCTGAAGTTTTTTTGTTTGTTTTGTTTGTTTCCAAAAGGACGATGACTTCCCCCCGAGAGATGACTTCAGTGACGCTGATCAGCTCCGAGTCGGGAATGACGGGATCTTCATGTTGGCCTTTTTCAGTGAGTTTTCCACGGAAACGACCAAACAAACAAACAAACAAACAAAAAAACAACGTAAACTGTAACGTAACAGAGCACCAATGGTGTGTTTATGCCTCCAGTGGCCTTTCTCTTCAACTGGATTGGCTTCTGTCTGTCGTTCTGTCTGACCAATACCATCGCTGGACGCTACGGCGCCATCTGTGGCTTTGGCCTCTCGCTCATTAAGTGGATCCTCATCGTCAGGGTGTGTTAAATTCTAAATAAGTTTTTATTTATTTATTTTTTTTGAAGTTGTTGAATGTGTTTTGAACTTTTCTTGGTTTGTACAGTTCTCAGACTACTTCACTGGCTACTTTAACGGCCAGTACTGGCTCTGGTGGATCTTCCTGTTGCTAGGTCAGTATTTTCATCGTCTCAGTCGAGGATAACGATGACAAAACAGGTTGGGATAAAAATAAACCTAACTAATTCTCTCTATTCAGGCCTCCTGCTGTTCTTCAGAGGATTTGTGAACTACCTGAAAGTACGCAACATGTCAGAAAACATGGCCACGTCGCACAGAACACGCCTCTTCTTCTTATACTGAAAGTAAGCCTAGAAGGAAAAGCAGATCCGCCGCTTTTGTTTGACTTAAGTGCGCACTCTGCTGGATTAAAAGACAAACTACAGCACTGACGCTCTCTTCCTCCAGGTTTCCAGCCCCCAGCATTCCTTTCCAGCGCAGTTCCTTCCCTCGCCCTCGCATGACCTGACAGAGGAGCCCGACAGCGACGAGAGGAAGCAGGGAAGGAATGGAGAAAGTGTTACCGGTTTAATCCATCTTTTCTAGAACAATTCGACCCTCTCTAAAGAAAGTCTGCGCTTCTGAACTGAGCCAAAAAAAATAGAAAAAAAGAAACCAAGTTGAATTTTCATTCTCTCCTCCAAATCCACCTTTTTTGCTTTCGTCAGGCCTACTCGTCGTGTTTCATGAAGCACAATGGGGAAAACAATCTTGCAAAAACGAAAGAATTTATTCAAACAAATTTAAACTGTCAATTAGGTTTGAATATTCAGTGTTAACAAAGAGTTCATTTTTTCCTCAGAAGAGTATCTCTGTCATCCACAGAAAAGGTGAGAGTCAAACAGTCTGAACTAGTCTTACTTTAAACTGTGACGTAGGATTCATTATTTACAGTAAAACCAATCCAGAGATGTGGAGCCCAGAATTCACCATCTGTAACGAGAACAAACCTCCATTTGGATAAACAGGGCTGCAGTTTTCAAACCTTTTAAGATTCTTCACTTTAAAGTAGATTCAGGTTCTAAAGCTTTAGGACTTGATTTCACAGCATACGCCAAGTTAATCTCTACTCTTATGCTTCAAAGCACTCTTTTTGTCCCCGAAGTCATTATACTTTTGTTCTTGAGAACATGTAAGCTAAAAAGAGCTAATCAATGACGTATATTTTTGGATAAAACAGTGTTTGGAGCTGCACAAGGTCTCATCAGGTCAGCTGTGACCCCTCGTTCTGGTGCTGTGGATGGGGAAGCGTGTTCACACACAGTGCTTTGCTTTCCCCCCCCTCTTGGTTTTGTTTTGAAAACGCTCTTTGGAGGGCAAGAGTCTTATGCAATTTAGCTGTATTGAATTTTAGTTATCGTGGCTGTAAGGTTGTGCGTTATTCAAGTAGATTTAGTCGATTCGTTTAACCACCGCAGGCCGGCTCAATTAAAAGAACGAGAACCGACTTGTTCTGCGTGACGCAGACGGATCTCGTTTCTTGATCCGGTTTGCGTGTTAATAACTTTTTCTTTCCTGTTTGGAGTGGAGACGAGGCGCGGCTTTGTTTAATAAAACAGCAGCGGCAGGTGTTGAGGTGATTCACGAGCGTGACGGCGATGAAGTCGAGGGTTGGCGTACGGTCATGTTTGACTTGAGCCTGAGAAGATGAAATGGAACCTCATTAGAAGAGGATAAAGTTTTGATTTTTTTTTTGTCATTAAATGAAATGAAACATGTATATACAAGCTAATGCCATTTTATAATATTTGCACTTTGAAGTTCTGATGTACAAGAAGATTTGTGAATCTGCTAAACTTGATGTGGGGGTAGAAAACATACATTGTATCTTAGCCATCCAAGTTTTTTTTTATTTTTTAAACTGGAATTCTTAATCATCCCAAAAGGATAATCTGCCTTTTGCACTTTTTATTTGTCAAAAATAATATTTATGTGTCTTGTTTCATTGCTTTTAACCTGAACTGTGACAGCTTGAGAATTGCCAAACCTTGTTTTTTTTTCTTTTTTTTTGTTTTCAAAAATTGACTTATCATATCTTAATCCAGCCTCCTTCAGCAATATCAAAGTCTTTCAGTGAATTAGAGCTGTACTGCATGATTTACCCACCTGAACTAGTTTGGCTGGGTAACGTTAAGATTAATCTACAAATCCATGTTTGTCTCTGTAAATATGGTAAGTAAGGGGTGTCAGAAAATCATCTCAAGCAGTTGGTATGCATTTATTATAACTGGAAATAAAATGACAGCTCTTGCAAAAAAAAAACAAACATGCCAATAAAGTTCAAAAGCCTGCCACTGATACGTGTTTAATTATGTTTGTACAGATCTGAAAGTCATTGCACCTTTTTATATTATGTTTTTGCGGTCAAACTCATAGACATTCATACTTTGGTTCTGGGGAGATGTTTCTGATGTGTATGTTGCTGACCTTTTTGAACACACTACGTTTTCTGATGATTATTTCCTGCAGGACAATACGATACTTTTGTTTGTCGGAAGAAGCTGAGGGAATCAAAAGCACACATCCTAAAATGAGCAGTTGATGGCTCTTGACGCCGGTTAGTGTTCCTTGTTTAATTTCAGGATAGACTGAAATTGAACTTGGCAAACTGGAAAGCTGCGTCTTCAACCTGATTGTAACAGGATTCATGATTCAAAGTCTAGTCAGAGTTGTAGGCGATGTGTTTGGCTAATCTCACCTTATTGCTTCTGTAGGACAAAACATAAAGACCAAAAACTTTCCATTTTCTTGTAAGTCAAATCCAAGCTTCTGTATTTCTTAAATATCCTCCACTATGGCCAACCACTCTTTCATACCTAGTCCCGTCTTCCTGATGAGTAAAACAAGATGTGTCCAGTCTTGAGTTTAGTTGGTGTCTTACCCAAGTATTTGCTACATAGTGTCTTATATTAAACTCTTAAGTGCACATGATCAGGTGTCATTTTTGTTTTACCCTCAACTAAACAAAACTATAAAGAGACAAGCACAGAATATGCGGTGATGGTTGGTTTCCCATCTTGTCATGCTGTAGAAATCTTTTTCTGAGAGCGATAAAGAATGCATTCAGTAACGAAGTGGTTTTAAAGCTCGTGTTTTGTCTTCACCACTAGATGGAGACAGAGATCACTTTTATTCACTTCTGACTCGTTGGTACATTTGTTCCTCCTTAAAGCTTTATTCTGGTACAAACATTCCCCCTTTTATGCACATCATTGAAGACACTTCAGAGACCAAGTTGGTGGACAGTATTGCCAATATGTGAGCAGTTTTAGCTCTCATTTTTATTTTTGTTCAATTTTTAGTGCATCCCAACAACTGAACCCAGTGGAAGATGTTAGGACTCCTGAACTGGATATAACAGTGTTTTAAGCGGCACAGGGGCTCCATTTAGGGCCACTTCTTGGTGCCCTAAATGGTCAGTCAGGTCATTGTGTGGTCAAGCACCAGTACTTGAGGACCTATTGCTGCTGCCTGGCCTGTAAACACCTAAATGTTTGGTGGTTTTGTGGGGAGAACATAAAAAAAAGCTTAGTGACATTTTAAGCAGCAATGTGATTATTGATTGCAATTCTATGAGTGGCTGCTTTACAGTGTTGATTATGTTAATGAGTATAAAACTTTTGTTGACGGCACTTTTTTCACGACAATGAGACGAGAAAAATAACGGCTCTTTGACTAAGACATGACGAGACAAAACTAGATGAAAATGTTAGTAGGTGTGTGACATTTCTGCCTGTTAATGTAATCTGTCAATAAGCAGCTAAAATGTGATATTTCTGACCTTGAAAGCAAGGTCAGAATTATGGATATTTAATTTTTTTAAAAGTTGCATCTGTTTTGTATGTATTGCATATTCAAACAATAACATTATTCCATAACTGATAAAAAAACAAAACATGATTCATTTTGTTAATTCAAGTGAATTGTTGAAAAAATATTTACATTTACATATCATTTTGTGGACTAAATAGACTGACTAAAATGTTATAAATAATATAAAACGAAACCAGTTCTGATGACTAATTTCCGACTAAAACTATTTTAGTTAAGCTAAAGTCAAAATGAACGCTGATGTTTTAAGCAGAATTTACCTTTCACCACAAGAGGGCAATATTTACACACCTTCATTTCCCATAATCAGTTCAATTCATACATACTTTATTAATGAAAAGCCAAACTAAATGTAACTCGTATCCAAGTATCTTTACAGCGTTGCTGTGGGCTGGAAGGATCTCCGACAGCAACAACTTGCATGATTTTGTAGTCTTCATAATCTATCAAGAATATAGGTCAGATCATGACAAACCAAAATGGCTGGAGTAGAGGATGACTAGATTTGAAGTCCTCAGCCTTTCACTTGTGTTTCATTGCAAAGGACATAAAAGTTTTGACCAGGACGTGTTTGTCTTGCCCATTTTGACATCTGGACTTGAGGAAAACCAGAACAAAGGTAAAAAATAATAAATAAATCAGACTTTCATTCCTGCAGTGACTGGATGATGAAAGCTACTTATTTTCAGTAAAAAGCTGACATTTCTCCAATGTTGCTCTTCTCTTCTGGTTTGAACTACAAAGCTCTATTTGATACCTCTCAGCACTTTTTATTTTTTAAAAATAAATACTTTAATACTCCAGGCAGCAGACATGAAAGCTTGGAGGGACAAAAGTGTGTTATTTAAGCATTAGAAAATGCTTGGATCTTGAAGAAAAAGAACAGAAAAGTCCATTCACGTAGCTCTCCTGCCCCACCGGCCCCATTCTAGCCTTTCTTTTGAGGGCCTTAATGGCGGGCCCTTTTACATAACTCTTCCGGTTTCCAGTCATTCCCCAACGAAGTTCTCTCCTCCTACTGACCTCATTCCTGTTCGCGCTTCCAAGCTTTCCCCCACTCTATCTCTATCCAAGTCCATCTCGTCTTGGTTCTGACCAGGTGGAACCCTTTGAGGAGGGCCCAGAGCGAACCCTGACACGCGCAGAGAAGAAAAAATGCAGGGAACTGCGCTGACAGTCCCTGTCAGCAGCATATCTGCAGCCCTCAGCTGCATAGTCACTGCTCAGCCTGTCCATGTGTGAGGTTTCCTGTGTTTGTGGAATTAGGTTAGTCGTCAAAGGCAGGCTGGGGTCATGTTTTATTGGCAGATGTTTTTGCTTTCTATTTTTGTACATTTTCACATAAAGTGTTGATTTTATTGCTAGGTGTGGCACCAACACAAGAAACCACATGGTAACTTGGTTATGTTGTAAAACTAACTTGTTCGTCTGGGGTTTTAAAATACAATTTAGCTTTTCAGTGTCTCTTTCCTCAGTAGCTCCGTTTCCATTATAAACATTGATATTAACTTTGATATTCCTCTAAACACAATTGTACAATTGTGGGGTTTTTTACCCCTTGAACATCAAGCCTTTTTTTGGAGAGTTCTCAAAAACGACACCCCCAAAATGAGTTCCATATATCTACAAGATGTATTTGACTGGTTTGGGTATCAAAACAAAGGTAATACTCCAGTGAAAACTCTGGAGGTCAAAAATCGACATTTGTAATACTGAGTAGGAACAAGTACATATGGCACACAGTGAAAAAATAAATAAATAGAATTCATTAGTATTGTGGATTTTCCTTGAAAGCATGCAGTTGAAATCCAGAACCTCTATCAATCCACAGAACAGGTTCTGACCACTTACTGTACCAAATTTCATTCCAAATAAATTAAGCATAGACATTTTGGAAAGGTGTTGGTTGATAAAATTCCAGGTGAACATTCCGAATGTGACATTTTTGGACATTTTGGCACCATGTGTGCAATTACAATTTTCTCTCTTTTTTTATTTTTCACCCAACTTATGTCTTGATATAAATACTTTCTGTAATTAATAATGTTTTTTGAAGTATGTTGGTCAATGTTGCTTTTATTTTGGCCATGGAAGACAAATCTTCTCCTCTGATGCGCGACCAAACGACCCACGGCTCAGGGCGCTTTTATTTTGAAAACCGACGCGCAAAATGAAGCAGTCAAGACAACACGAGCGTCGAAGCGGCGCTTCATCTGACACGCCCTCTTTTGGCTCGGCCCACACCTGGAAGCCTGGCTTCATTTGTCCCATCTCCAGGTAGGACTAAATTTATGTTTTTAACTTCATGAAATAAGCTGTTTTTTGGGGGGTTTTTTGGTCTTCTATGGCTGCTGGTTCAGTGAGTTTTGGTCTTTCTGGTGTTGTTGGAAACAGCAGAGCTCGGGTTTTAATCTGATTGATAGTTTGGGTGGTTAAGACCGTGTTGCTGCGTGTTTACCAATGTGACACTAATTAGCAGCTAATTAGAGTCTATGATTCTTTTTCAGAAAGCTGCTCAGTGTTTGAACTGGGTGTTGTTGAGGTAGAAAATATTGTGCTTAGATCGATCTGGTCAGCAGAAGTTCTGCAGGAGCCAAATTTGGAGCAGCTTGAGTGAAATGGAGAAGAAACGGGATTCATTAAAAAACATGTTGCGCCAACATGTTTTGGCGCAACATGTCATTTCCTTCGTCTTTTCCAGCCGGTTGTTGATGACAGATCATGTGATGTGAAAAAATGTCTCCATTGCAGTTTTGCAAAAATACACTAATGTTGATACAGCTGAAAAATCACGTCATCCTAGCTAAAAAAAAAAAAAAAAAACGCAAGTTGGCGTGTTTCCATTTGGTAAATTTATTTTCGGAACCATATAATTTGTGCAGTTATATGGTTAATGGAAACCTGCGGACATCTTCATCCACTCAAGACCAAAAATGAACCAAAACACTGCAGTACCTTCGCCATGCCTATAGGTGGCGCTGTAATGCCACAAAGTTTCTGACAGACAGAATTTTCTTCTGTAGCTATTATTTTAGACATGAAACTTTAGCAGCTACAACAGAGTATTAGGGCCATATTAAAAAAAATAAATTAAATTAAATTACAAAAATAATATTATGGCAAGTAAACCTTGAATGTTCTCGAGAGATTTTTATGTTAACTAAAGTGTATGTTTAAATCTGAGCAATATGCACAATCTCCTCGCATTTTAAATTTGCAATGATTGTTTATTATTATTATTATTATTTTTAATAGTTTATGTAAGACTAGGCTTGCATACCTAGCTGGAGGAGTTGGCCTATTTAATGCAAATAAATCTACTGACTTTCTGTTTCTGCTGGGACAGAAAGTCAGTGGGTGGAAAACTTTAATGGTGACCATGTTTATCAAAGACTTGTGGTTTGATGGTTATCGGTTGAAGCTCAAAACAACCCACTGGAAAGCAACCACATATTTACAAGTATTAGTAATGATAAGTAATCTGATTGGTAAAACCAATCAAGTTTCAGTGTATCATAGTTATCAATTTGCTATATTTCAACTTTAATGTTTCCATGACAGCAGGGCTGTTGTTTTATTTTTTTTTTCTTTAATTAAGCAAAGTTAATAATTTGGTTGATTTCTGTTTGTTTGTATAACCTAGAGAGCTAAAAGGTGAATTTTGCAACAAGGATTGAAAACTGCAGCTCTTATATCTGCAGCATGGAGCCCTTTGCTGACTTGTAACATCAGTCACCCACACGAGAGCAAAGCTTCTTAACCCTGTGGCAGTAAGAGAGGAAATATGTAATCTCTTTGGCACAAGGCAGCGCCGCTTTCAAGTGGGCAAGAAACACTGTGTTGCGGAAGAACAGAATAGCTCTGTTGTTCCGCTTTCGGCGTTCACATGCACGTACACGCCTCCATTCAGGAGTCGCAACAAACAGCCGGGTCTTGAGGCGTCTTTGGTTCAGACAGGAAGAAAAGGGTTTGGAGCAACTTTTTTAGGATGCATGTCTTGACATTTCACAAGTATTGGAAGTACACACAACCTACGTACATGTTGTTTACATGCAAAGAGATGTGAAACTTAGTAGGAGATGGTTAAAGGGAATTTATTTGGTTCCTCAATGAGCCGTCTTTGAAGATGGACTGTTTAATCTGACCATGGAACTGATCTTTGAGGGTGAATTCTTCTGTAGTGATATTTCTCAAAAGGAAAAGGGAGTTTACTTTCATTTGTTCCTGGAATTGACTGAACCTTTTGTGCATTGTTTGGCAAATCAAAGACACAGTAAATTTAGAGGTGACTAAAAATGGATCCACTCTATCTCTTTTCCAACCAACAAAAGGCTAGTACTCTTTTTTTTTTTTTTTTTTTTTTGCGATTGGTTTTGCAGTGACTGCAATTCGAAAACTCAATCTTGTTTCTACTGAAAATATCTTACTACACTAGATAATAAGTTTTGTACATTAGTTACAAAACTAACTTACAAATAGCTAATGGTGTCTATTTATATTTTATCCGCAATTGTATATAAAAACACTAATGCACCACAAGAACACGTCAATAAGAGAGTGTTCTCATACTGTAGTGGCTATGTCAGAAAACTTACACAGTAAGACAGACAAATGTGTGGTCTAGTCTTTGTCATCAAACTTGAAATATGAAGGAAGCAGAAAACCAACACAGGAAATGACTCTGAACACAGGCTGCAGAATTTGGTGTTGGACGCATGGTGCTAGGGTGATTTTTATTTTTATATTTTCAGGTGTCATGGTAAAGGCTCTCCCATACTTGATTTGAAGTTTCAAAATCTTTGACTGTGTCTCATGATGAAAATTGTCAGCTTGTTCTCAGGAAGGCGTCCTTCTTCCTCCAGCTGTGGATTAATCAGAAACTGAAAAACCAGGCGTGTTGGTCAGTCACATCAAATCCTAATAAAAAGAAGAAAAAAAACCTGCAGACTGTGACACTGTACATTCTGAGGACCTATAGCATTGAAAATCGAGAATGGGATGGCGAGATCTGATCGGCTAGTGAGAACAATGTCTGTTGTGTTCGGTGGCAGCAGAGGGCGGAGCAAGAGGGTAAGGAGTCGGAGACTACAGTTGCTAGAGTGGTCATATGTGAAGCAGAACACATCCTTAAACCACATGGCACTCAGTGTGTTGACAAAAATCAATCGTCCTTGTTGTGTCTACGGAGGAGTTCACTTTCTCTCTGGTTTCCAGAGAGACTTGCACTCCCTTTAAGTCCTCCGCGTGTGGAGAGCCTTGACACGTGGAGTTGTGGATCTCCTGGAGAGCGACCTCTTCGTATTTTCACAGTAAACAGCCCCTCCAAAAGGCCTGCACACACACTCTCTCTCTCTCTCTCTCTCTCTCTCTCTCTCTCTCTCTCTCTCTCTCTCTCTCTGTTGCTCATTTCAGAACAGTGGCCTCCTTTCAAGGCCATCACTTAAGGGCCCTATTAATAATTTGACAAGTTTTCTCAAAGATTAATTACTGCAAGCTTCGAGGCTGCAATTATGCAGGGTGGGGAGGCTTGGTAGACCTTTGGCAGTTCCATTTCCAGCTGAATTTTCCACTTATCATGATGTCAATGGGGAGGAGAGGTTGCTCAGCCTTTCTAATTTATAGACCTACATGAGTGCAAAGAGATAGTACTGTTTACAGAGATTCGTTTGTTGTTTTATTTATTTATTTTGGATATTTGGTATGTCTTCCAGTGTTAAATGTTCATTAGGATGTAAAATGTATTGATCTTCAAGACTGTGCTCTTGCATTATTAATGCAAAACACAAATATTATTGCTTATCGCGATAACTTTTGGGACAATTTATTGTCCAACAAAATTTATCGCGACAGGTCGAGTGAATTCTGTACAAGTTGGATATTTTGCATAGAAATAGCCAAATAGAAAAAATCCTGTCAGCATTCCATACCATCTATGTGGTGTATGAGGAGGGAAAGTGAGGGAGAAGGAAGAGGACAGAGAGGTGAACTTGTTGCACAAAGCCCAGATTGTTCCTCCTTGCAGTCTGTTCCTGATAACAATGAGCCATTCACTTGCCCCGCGATGGGCCCTAATTAATTCCAACTATACATTCTGACCTACAATCTCCCCTCGCTCATCCCCGCTTCCCGCCACATCCATCAATTAATCCATGCAGCCGGATGACTTCACTCTGGGCTAAACGAGCAGCCATATTATTTTGAGTTCAGCTTGTTTTGCAAGTCAAATTTTTCCTTGCGCATCACTAGGATTACCACAGGTCATCTCACCCGTTCTGACAATACTGGCATCAAAATATCATATATTGTTGCTAAAATCTTCTTTGTCTCCCTCGACTAAAAGTAAACAAATTACAGTAAATACATTTATTTCTTCCCTCTGTCCTAATTCTGTTCAGTTCCTTAACCCATTGTTCCTTTTCTACTCTCTTTCTTCCTTTCCTCCTGCAGGTTCCCTATTTAAAGAGCAGTGACGAAAATTCAGCGTGAACTTTTATGTATATTTTTGAAAGATGTGCTATAAAGCACAGAGAACTCTATAAAGTCTGAAATTTGATTTGAAAGATGTCGGAACCCTGAAAAACATTTTCCTCTTGATTCAGGGATTCTATTTGTGTTGTCTCCACCAGCTGTGCACGTAAAAAAAACAAAGTTTCTGCCCTTTCTTTTAAGCAAGCTAGCTCAACTTTGATGAGGTTGAATGAAGAATTCTCCAAAGTCTTAATTCTCAGATTTCAGACTCATCCATTTTAACAAATCATCCTTTAATGTAAACCATCTAATTCTAAGTCTGGATGTATGTTTGGTTTTTTGTCCGACTTGAAGGACATTAAGTTTAGAGTTGCAAGAGAATTAAATTGGTTGTAATGATACAAAATGTGAAAAATTTCACTTTAAGTAATGTAAAGTAAACCTGGGTATTTCTGACCCAGATTTACATCGGGTTGTCTCTCATCTCCTAGAAAGAGTCTTGTTGGCAAATCCAATTGTACATGCAGTCTATTAAATCATCATTGACCAATAATTGGCTCATAAAAATGTTAGATCTGGAGGTGATGATTGAGGACGGCCTATCATTAGAGCCTGATGCAAAAAAAAAAAAAAGTTCATAATTATTGTCTTCGGTTCTGTATGAAACTGAAGTAAATAATTTTTAATGCTAAGCCTCTCACAATTATGTATTGTGGTTCTCTTTTTAATTATAAAAGCTTCAACGATCGTCTATTGGCTCGATTCCACTGAGAGTTACGACAACGGGTCGGCGTGGTGTGGTACACTATTTTGTCATTTATAATACGCCGGATCATAAAACAGTGCTGACCGTTGCCATACAATTCAAAGGTGCTCCACTGTTACACCCTTTGAACAGAGTTTTGCGATGAACATGTTGCCTCAATGTCGTAGTGTGTAACAATCTACGCAATTGCAGTTATGACGTGCAAACAGAGTCTTCCTGATTTAGAGGAGTGGCTTCTGTTGTCACCACTCGGAAAGCACTCAAACATGCACATGGGTCCCCTAAAAAGGCTCCTTTTGCTTCAGTCCCTGCCCCTGCTCTCTCCCTGTCAAACAGAGCCTGGCGCTGTTTCCTTTTCTCTTGCCCCACATCCGAAATGTGAGGAGGGAAGCAAGCCAAAGAGAGGATGGAGGGCGGAGGGAGGGAGGGTGGCCGCGGGGGGTTGACATAAAGGCAGAAAGGAGAGAGGCAGTGAGGAACAGTGAGGCGAGAGTGGCATATAGAAGAGAGAAGCAATGAAATGCTTGCGGGGAGGACAGGGGAGCTGTGGTGGGAGGGAGGGGGGTGTTAAAGGAAGAACAGAGGCTGCTTTGTCGATGTCAACAGCAAACTTTATGGCGATGGCTTGCGGCTCCCCCTGCGCAGGCTCCAAAAGGCAGAGGGATCGGGCAAATTTGTGTCCTCGACTGTGTGCGAGTCGAAACATAAAGGAAATGTTGCTCTGCAGCCTTCTGAGAAACATGGAAAACACACGTGCCCACTCCTAAGCACACACAGACAGGATATTGGTCGGGTTAAAGTGGCAGAAACACAAAGCTTATCTTGGCACAGGTAGACGAGAAACTTAATAAGTAACTTCCTCTGTTTTTGTACAACTTCTTAAAAAAATATCCTTATGCAAGTCTTTGGCTGAAAGCCTGTACATACAGATGAGTTAAAAGCGAATTACTAAGGTGAATTGCTTTATAGTTACACTACAAGTAGTGAAGTCTGAACTTGGATTATTGTGAATAATTCTTTGAAATAAAAATAGGTAAAATAGCTTCCTTTCGTTCCATCGTTTTGAGTTTGCCCCACAATAGTCAGGCTTATTGCTATAGCAAGGAAGATGTTGCTAGTTAGGCTTTCCATGGATGAAACTCGCTTGGTGAGGTCATCCCCTGAATTCTCAATTGATCTGACGTTTAATAAATTGATCATCGTGTATCAGACAACACTGGGTTTCACTTATTTCTCACATTTATCAATGGATCTTTTTGGAACATAACCTCAATTCTAGTTATTCCTGTTTGAGCTATTTTTACTTGGTCCTGGCCGCCTTAGACAGGGGAGACAGGAGGTGGAGCTGTAGCGATGTGGCTGGATTTCTATTTGCTCTGAAATTTAGCCCCTGCTACCCAAGTTGGTGCTTCCTGATTGGACAAAACAAAAAATAGGGGTTGGCCTCTTTTTTGTAACTGTATTTTTGTATTTGTGGTACTGCTCTCCCCTTAGCTCAAACGATGAAAGTTTTAAGTACATTTCAAAATTATGACCTGCTGATAAAACTTTGTCAAGTCCTGTACAGTGTGTAGTTTCCTAATCAAAGTTTATGCTAACAAAGGAAGTGGTCAAGACTGCCTGCGCTAGCTAGCTAGATTGAACCACGCCAGGGTTCGTAACATACCCACTTACCTTTGCTCATGCCTCTTGCATGTTATCCGTTGTAAGTTTCTGGGTTGGACATTACGAGGTCTAATGATGGCAAATGTGACAACTCCTTGACCAACTCTTAGCACAATACCCTAGAACCTCTGAGGAACTATTTCACCATTGCTGCAGGTGTGCATTGGTCTGCTGGCATCAGGTTTGCATCATGGGCTTTAACATTCAGCAGACGGCATGGATATAGTTTGACTTGCGCGGGAAGCAGTGAAGCAAAGTGGCCAAACTCTGCAGAGATGCCATTAAACTGGATTGGTGATGAAAGTTTAAGGAATTGAGCAAAATCCTAGTAGTGCTCCCTCTACCCTGCTCTGTCCAATCCTCTCGTTATTTTGACGGACAACATAACGACCAGGAAAGTGCCACACTTCTACACTAAATTAGCTCAGTAAAGCACTCTGTTTTCTGTATTAATCGCACCGGCACACCAAGCTGATGGAATTCTGTTGCTTTTGGCCCAAACCCAGCTGCAGAGCTGCTCCTCAAGAAATGACATATGAAGTGTGTGTCTTGTTTTCTCTTACTTTGGAGTCCCGTCAATGAGGCAATCGTGGTCTGTAGAGAAGGAATGCTTTGACTAAGTTCCATAAACATTAAATTCGCAAACGACTTTTCAAGTGGCCTCACACGTGTTGGTCTTAAGACCTAAATACATTTATTGAAGCGGTATCCGAACTTCTTGTGGACAAGTTTATGAACATTTTTACTGAACTTATAAAGTTGAAACAACATCCCATATGTGCATGTAGGCCTTCAGTATCCAATAGGGAATTTCCTTTTGGCTCAGATGGTCTGATCCCTGAGGACTAGTTGATTTGGCCATTTCCCCCCCATTACTCCTGCCTTTTGGTTAATTAATAGAATGTAAAAGTTTGATTAAAAACCTTTTTTTAGACACCACGTGTAGTATAAAGGGAGGTCCATCTTCTTTCTGAAAAATCCTATTGACCAGGTGCAATTCAGCTTATTGACCAGGTGCCATGTGAAAATTTGGCCAAATTTTCACATTTGGCAAAACTGCTTCTCCATGTATCATGGCTGTAAAGAAGAACAGTAGGCCCTTTATTTTTGGAAAACTTTCACCTGCTCTTGCAGAGTGGAAAACTTTGGTGAGAGAGCCTCTCCCTCTTTCTTTGGAGCCTCCAAACTTGTCACCAGTTGTTTGGAGTCTAGAGGAATTTCAGGTATGTTGACAACCTCTGCAGCCATTGACAAATTTCTGTCCTCGGGCTGGGAAAACACTTCCATATGTACGAGCGCGCACACACTCGAGCGCACCTTGGCTTTGCTGTCATCATGAGCTTGTCAGCACGCCGCACCTGTGAACGGTAACAAGACCCCGTGGCTTGCAGTTCTCTCATAGCTGCATGACAGACCCAAGATCTCCATTTCCTTCAGGCGAGGGAGAGAGAGAGAGAGAGGACACAAAAATAGTTTGCCTCAGATTTAAACCAAAAAGTATCATCTTAAATAAATAAATAAATTAAAAAAACCTGTCTTTTCCCATGAAGATGTTCATGTACAGTACCTACTAACATCTTCAGTCTTGTCCCAGTTGAGGTTCTTGCTGAATAGCCATTGCCCCATTTCTTTTGAAACACACACATATTTGTGGTTGGCTCTTCTAAATAATGTTGTCTAAAACAAGAGTAAAGGATCGTGATACTTTATAATCTCAGCACAGCTGTTGCTAAACTGAATGAACTAAACTTTATGTACTTTAGCATTGCTTTGGAAGAAAAATGCATGTAATTGTCGTTTTCACTTGCTGGCATATGTTTCACTAATATCTAGTGCTTTCAGATTTGTGTTTAAAATTACTTTCTGTGGAGTTATTCACACTCACTGTAAATTTATCTTAGATCCTAATAAACATGCTAATTTTAGGGGAAAGAAAGCCAAGCTTCCATGTCCTGAATTCTATGTTCTGGCATTATTAAAATGCACAACTGAAATAGTTTTTTCAATAGTTGAGTTATCTAGTAAGATCTGACTTGGAAATATCCGCACCCTCTTCCGCTTATGCTCAGATTTGAATAATTCTAGCTGCGTCTCAATGGCACTATTCAGGTAGGCGTTTATATGATGTCATTGCGGATGAATGAGACACATGCAGAATAGGGAAGCTGGTTTGCAAATTGGGTTGAGGAGAAAAAAATGGGTATGTAAAAACTTGTTGGCTAGAGCCAACATAGTGTGTAATGTTAATAGTCAAACACCTGAAGCCATACAAATAAATGGTCTTAACATCAAATTATATAATTGACCTGCTTGTATTTAATTTTTTTAATTCAGTCTATTTAGTGTTGTTTTCAGAAGGACTTAAGATGCATTTTTGTCAGAAAATGCCTGGTAGTGGTAACCTGTTGGTAATATATTGACAATTTACTACCTCTCAACAGAACCACACTTTTTTTTCTTTTTTTTTTTTACAGTAAAATTACTTCCATTGAATGCGCCTGGGGTATTTTCAAGTGATGAAAAATACACCAAGGGGTCTTCACAAAATGATTAAATCTGACTGAGGATCTACAGAGAGAGTAACAAATGAGGGTGATGAAACGGAGGCCTTCCAACCTTTAAAGACCTCACCACATCATCATGTTGTTGTGATGGCAGTATAGAGATTTCCGTTATTGAGAGGTAGAAATAATTTTCAACATGCTTTTTTTAAAATTAAAATGTGTATAAAACAGATGCATATTTAATGACACTCGTTTTACAATATTTGTCATTTTCTTTTAAAACAAATTTGTTTATTGAATGAAAAATATTTTCTAGTACCATCTGCAGAAGGTTTCCTTGGATCACTACTCTTTGTAACATGGTCATTTTTGGAAATTATCTTTTTAACTTTTCTTATTTTTATTTCTTAAAGACCTGGGATTCCTGTGCATATTTTTTGTTGGATTTTCGAGTTTTCTCAAGTGTCGTTGGTTGCTTATACTTTAAGTATCATGATTCCTGAACATTGCTTTAAAACTCAAGGAACTATTTTAGAAACTCTTCCATTGAGAATAAAAACTTTTTTTAATAGATTCAAGCTACATAAAGTGACAGTTTTCTTTTAAAAATGTGCTTTGCCTAGGAAAAGTAAGAAGAGATACACTTAAATTTTATTTAGTATAACATTAGGTTTCAAATTGATGAAGTCACCATTTAGTCTCCAAGTTTTCCATTTCTCCATTTGCATGTGTGCAAACTGCTTGGCTAACTCTGCACACGCTAAATGGCTACTATTCTCTCTGTATGCAAACCTTTACTATATAATTCACAGTCTGTTCCTGATTACACACACACATGCATCCACATGCGAACGGACCTTCCCAAAACACACATAATTGCCACAAACGCTCACATCCACAAGCTAAGTGCCATGTGTTATAGTGAGCTGTCAGACCACACTAATTCCTCTTTTTAATGTGCGTCTGTCCTACTGTGTTGCAGGGGGATCAGGATTGCCTTTCAGGATAACAACTGAAGCTCTAAGCTCTTAGTGTGTGTGTGCGTGTGTGTGTGTGTGTCTGGGTGAACAACAATTGGCTGCTAAGCTGTAAAGAGCCTTGCAGCCTCCGCGTCGCCAACAAATATCCACTGGCTGTCAGCAGCGGACCGATGCTGTGTGTTTGTGTGTGTAAAGGCATGCAGATGAACCGACTTCCTGTGGTGGATTGAAGTTAAGTGCTGCCATTAGACTCGGGCCTCTAGTGGGAGATTTCATTGTGCAAGGGGGAGACTTGCACACGTGTGCAAGAATACGCCAGCGGTCGAGTTTATCAGGACACCAGATTTCTTTCTTTTTTTTTTGTGCCCACTTTCCACATTGAGCAAAGACTCGCCTGCTGCTAGCATGGCCTCCTCTTTTGCACGCCCTCTGACTTATACACACCCACTCAACCTTTATGGCAGATGCACTCACTAGTCGGTGTCTGTTTGCTTTCATGGCTGCTGTAATCCCCTTTCTTAAGGCATAACAGCAGTTCAGCTGTCACAGAGACTGATTGAGCTGCTACAGGTCTAGGTTTCGAATTAAAAAGCAGCACATCATTCATCTCGGAAGCTAACGTTGCGGAAACGATTATCTTTACTCCCCAAAAGGGAGCGTTAGATTAATTGTGAGTGGACAAACTTTATCCAGTTTCAGTCCCAAAACTCTCGACTTTGCCTGAGAGCAGAAAAGTGTGACAGTAGCAGAGGACAAGCTCAGTGGAAAGTTAAACCACACTCAGGTGGTGGAGGGGTTGCGCTTTGGCTTTGAGCTCCACACGCATGCATCTCTCAGCCGCCCACATCGGAAAACAACAAAAAAAGAAGTTCAGCTTCTGAGAAAACGTTTTCACCGGCAGAGATGAGATAGGTGTGAGATTTTATCTTTTTTTTTACTGTTTTTTTTTTTTCTCCCTCCCTCTTTGGTTTTAAGCACCTCTGATGGATTTATTGACCCAACTTCGTAGCACAAAGTTTGGACTGATGGAGCTAAAGCAGTAAAGAGCTGATTTGGTTTAAAGTGACGGTGGTTCTCCAGTCTCATTTCGTCCGTAATTTCTTTTCACCTTAAGCTACTTTTAGAAAGTGTGTGAAAAATGAATCAATTACCTCTTTTCTTTTTCTTTTTTTTTGATTTTACAGAAATTCTAATTGCTGTTAGAGGTCAGATCTCTTGAGCAAAGTTCAACCCTCTGTGTTTTTGCTACTAAAATAGTTTCTATTGACATTAAAATACACAACGCCTCAAATTGTGGAGTAGTTTTAATTTATTTTGCACTTTCTTGAAAGTTCTTTATTTACTTAGAAGAACATTTGGGTGGAGAAAAAGAGAAATTTAAACCTGCTGTGTAAATTAAATGGATCGCGTGTCAAACTCAAGGCCTGTGGGCCAAAGTTTTTTTTGTTGTTGTTTTTGGGTCTCTAGACTCTAAAATTAGAGCCTTTTCAAATAACAGCTGTGTGCTTAAATATTAGCATTACTTTCTATCCTGCAAAACTAAAATATGTGAAATATTATTTCATTTTGATTAATACCCATTGACTGCTGCTATTTACTCATTTGTTAATTGGTTTGATCTATACGTTAAATGAGTTTGGCACCCCTTCCTTAGAGAATAAAAAACACAGAAAATTATTTTATTTTCTATAAAAATAGAAAAATAGTTTTTCTTGCAGTTCGTTTTTCCTGTTACAATTTTAAACCTAGAGGTTAAAGTCAACTCAAATTGTGGGTTGACCTTTTCACTTCGTGGCATTCTGATTTTCTCTCAAATTTGACCAGCAAAAGGAAGTAGAAAGAGATGCGTACACGTTTTGCTTTCTTGTTTATTTTTGTATATTTTCACAGAGGAGCATATCTCCGTCATTGCCAGGCAAATGGTGGGCCCTCGCCCTCCACCCCCACCCTCCCGTCTCTCACAGGGCTGTTTGATTGCTTAAGCCTGGCCCCATCAGACGGACAGACAATGCTTCCATAAAGAATAGCCCCGCTTCCTTCCTGTCTTCCTGTGCTGCATTCTGCCTTGGTGAGCAGGGTGAATGAGCCGCTCTTGCCCCACAACACCATGAACCGCAGGGGCCACGGTGGCGAAAACCAACAAAGAGAGCTGCTCTGCCCCCCCCTCGTCCAACACGGTCTCTCTCATATCCCATCCTCCTCCTCCTGCCAAATTGCTGCAGCTACTCGATGGATAAACAAATCTTTTCACCTAACCAGTTTGTAGTTGAATAATTCTCTTGGATAATCTACGTGAGCTAAAATTAAAAAAGGACTTTTTAGCAGAAAAAACAACCAACAGTGTGCATCCAGTGATCCCCCACACACCCCTCTTTCCCCAACAACCCCACCATCTCCCTATGGGAATACCAAGTGGGAGCAGGTACCAGAGAGGAGCCAAAATAACCCCCTAACTATTGAGAACAGGATGAATGCATGCCGGGCTGAATACGGGGGTAAACTGTTTGGTCTTTGTCATTCAAAGTGACGCTTTTAACCCTTAGCGGACCCTCTTCCAAACGACCTTAGCCCCCTCCATCTCACTCGCGCTTCCCTTCTTCATTCACAGCTGAGACAATGCGGAGGGAGAGGAGGGCCGCGAAGACTAAACACCAGATCAACTGCCTTTTCTGCCTCTAATGGGATTCAGCCCGTTATTTATTTATTTTTTCTCCCCCCTGTCTCCTCCAACACCTTGTGTAAAATGGGTGAAAGTTGATAATTATGTAAAACAACCCCTCTCTCTCCCCGCTCAACCCTCTTTCAACATTCGTCAGTCAAAGGCGCATCAAACAAGCGAGAGCAAGTCGGCCTCGACGTGTCAATCACAGCTCTGAATGCGTACCGGCCTGCAAACACGTCCGCACGCTGTCAACAAGTGTGAGGAGCTTTATGTTCCACCTGCAGGGACATCCGCAAGAGGAATTCCCAAACAAAACTTTGATTAAAGGGAAGAAGGGGGGGAAAAGGAAAAGAAAATAAAAAGCGGTTGAAATGAACCTGGAGCTTTGTCGAGAAAAAGTGAGTTAAATACATTCAAATTCTTTTTTTTTTTGATGAAAAGAAGCTGTGATGTCATTTTCATCAACACGATTAAAAGCAGGCGTTGACTTGTTTTTGTTCTCTTTTTTGGTTAATAAAAAAAATGTCACATTTTTTGTGCTGACAAAAAAACAGTGAAAACAGGAATGCGATTTACACAGCATTGTTTGATTTTGGTCGTAGCAATCTTTCAGTACAATCAATAAAAATCACACTCAGTTAGACTTCAAGGCTTTTTAATTTTAGACGTTAATATATTCATCTTCTAATCCACAGTGAGCTTTTCGTGTCAAATCTGCCGAGCAACAGAGGAGGCCTTTAACAATGCTTTCTCAAAATAAATATTTGTCATAATAAAATATTAAAACCTTCAAATAAATATATCTTTTTAACTTTACACTAGGCAATTTTGGAATTAGAACATTTTTTTTCCCCAAATAATAAGGTCACTGTACAATTTAGAGATAGGATCAGGGTTAAGATCTCGAACGTTGTGAATTATTTAAAAATATGATTGGTAGACATTCCAGTGAATGCAGAAACTTTGTAGGGATGGAAGCTGATGCAGATTCATCAAGGTGCCTCTAATGGCAAAAAACCTTTCACAGTTGAAGTATAATATAGATAGATATATATACAAAAATAAAACATCTGTCATTTCCTATTGTACATCCCCTTTCCATTATTACGTTACATACAGTTAGTAGCAGAAGCTTTTAGAATATAGTTTATATCAAATGTTAAAAAGTCAAAGACATCTGCTTGGACTGTATTAGGAAATATCACGGCACTTGAGTGAAAAGATATAACAGTAGTTAAATAAGATGCCATACCTTGAAATGTGGAGTGCTTATTTTGGTTGACCATTCAAGTGAAACTCCTAATGCTAGGGTGAGTAAATGCACCTCCAGTGCCTTTACCAGTAACATTTCTTTTAGTAAATTTGCATTCAAAGTAGACACATGGAAGCCTTTCCTGACATGTCAGGTGGACATAAAGACAACAGCCACAATGACACTATTAGATGGCTCAAATTGTGCAACTTGACACTTTGCAGTTCACTCAGTGTGGAGTTGGTCAATCAATGTCCCATTTCATCCTGGCCTACGTTGCTGTGCTGTCGTCGTGACAGCGGGTTAGGGTTGAGTTCTTGCATCGGCAGCCGGGTCGTTTGACTCGGTCGTAGCAGCACTGGCACATGGCCAGGCACCCCTTACCTGGGAGGTAGCACAAGAGACAAGGGCAGAGCAAAGAGCAGATCGTGATGGTCGTCCAGCGTACGCAGCAGCGCGACTGAGAGCATGAGAAGGGCTTGTCCGTGCAGGTGTCCTCGTCATCGCTGGAGCAGTGGTAGAAAATGCCCTTTACGCAGCAGGCGCACGTCCCGTACTCCACGGCCTTGTGTGGAGAGCACAGGCAGCGTTGGCCACACATCCAGCAGGACGGAAGCACTCTCGGCTGGACACACTCTGAGCACTTGCACCGACCGCAGGACTCACATTTGTTGGAGTGTTTGTCCTTTTTTACAGGCTTCCTGCTGCCTGGAATTGCTTCTATGTCTCTGTATTCTGGGTTCAGGGGTTTCAGCTCCTCGGAATCAGCTCGTTTTGGCTGGTTTCTGATTATTTCGTTGCTGTTCGCCGGGCTGCCGAGAAGCTGGTGACCCGAAGAACCGCTCCCTGCGCTGGTGCGGACGCTGCTCTGGGAGTCCTCCACACTGGAAGACTGAGACACACCCTCTCTTGAAGAGATGGGAGCATTTGCATTCCCTTGGTGAGTCACTGAATGCAGGTTGCGGAAGTTGTTGGACATCTCTTCCTCGGTCTCTTGCTGTCCATTGGTCCTTGAACCTGTTGATGTAACCACATCAGTCTTCCGTTGCTGGGTGGCCGGAGACCTTTGAGTAGCCGATGGCCCCTCTGTATATTCATTACTACCACTGCTTATTCTTATCTGATCCAGAGAAAACACTGGTGGAGTGTGTGGCCGTAACCTGCAGTTCAGCCCAGGATCTGACGGCGCATCTAGGGTTTGCAGAGACCGTGATTGTGCTCTACCTTCGTCATGCGCCATGTTCGCCAATCCAGTCAATGACGGCAACCCCCCATGGCGTCCTCCTCCTCCGTCGCTGTCGTTCTGACTTCTGGAATCCATCTTTGGACTGAAGGGCCTCTCTAGCTGGCTGGGGACACATCTGAATTCCTGTTGGAGAGACGGAACGTTTTTATCCGTGCTACACAAGGCATGCAAATAACGGCATGCAAATAATAACAGATATCCGCACAAGCACTGCTATGAAAATGAGCCCCACACACAGGTCAGTGTTCGTCGGAGAGATGGATCCGTTTGATTACATAGTTGTTCAAACAACCTAAAAGCCACGAGGCACCATCTGTTTGGACCACCAGATTCAGAGTCTGACACGAGAGTGGAGTCTCCAGAGCCACAAGCTACAGAGGCTCTTTGTGTGCGCTCAGAAACAGGGAAGTTTGTTTGCTCGGGGCCATAGCGAGTTCCACAACCAGGCTTTATGTTTTAGAAGCAATATCTCATCTGAATGCAGATGCTTCCCTAAAGGCTGTTTGTTAAAAACTTCCTGCTTTCCTTCAACCATGACAGCTTTGAATAACCATTACCAAAGAGAAAAAAAAATCCCTTCCTCTACTCTTGTACTTCTCTTTGATCAAGCCTTTAAAATACTCACCTTTAATCTTGTTTCATTAGATATATGTAAAAATAACAACTACACAGAGAGAGAAAAGCCATTTGATTTCTAATCTAAAGCTGAATGGGATCAATTTTTCCTCTTTCAAAGACTGCGATTTGTGGTGATCAAAGTTCAGGTTTTTCACACGGTTTTATTGAGCGTTGGAGGAAGCCATACTAAAGACAGATACAAGTCAAAGAGAAGACTCAACAGAACGTTCTGACACATGGAAGGCACACTAAATATTGCATATCAGCAAGAAAACCGGGGTAGAGAGTCATATCGGCACACTGACTCATTTTGAATAAAATAATAAGATATGAGGGATGTTAATTAGATGCATGACAACCATCCCTTTTCTTGACCCCATTTTTGCATCGCCATGCTGTCAAAAAGATGAGTGACGAGAGTTTAGGTTTTGGTAGGACTCAGACCAGTGAGAGGAAACATCCACCAGAGTTCCGGTTAATTCGTTGTTTTCTGTAATGATCCATTTTGTTGCACCTAAGCAACACGCCCGATCCTGGTCAACTTCCTTTTTGTGCCCACGCGTGCATTGTTGCATATAAGCTTATTTCCTCTGGAAGTTGGGTATTCTAATGAGTTACAGTGATAAAACCTCTAAGAATAGTTCATTTAGAGTGTGAAGGTTTTGCATTTATTATCATTTTCATTTGAAATTTAATCTCAATTTTGGTCAGAGAAGTGTTTTAACATGAAAGATCATATTTTTGTTTTTTCGCTGCATAGAATATCGTCTAATTGTGATAGTATTGTTGGATAATGCGAAATACTGGTCTTTTAATAGAATCATTTACGTTCACTAGGTATGGACCAGATACAGAGTTATAAAACGCTTTGGTTTGACCATTTAAATATTTGGCTGTACACTTTAGTCTTTTTAATGAATTCCTAGAAGCAGAGCCAGAAGTTTTCTACATCTTTATGGAGCATAAAGCAGTGTAGGGCCTGCCAGTCAGCTGGCTGAAGACAGGCTTCTGAAGGTTTCATTCAGTTAAGAAAAAGACAATTATTTACAATTTTATGTTTTTTGTGGGCCTCCACAAAAGTCTGGGGGCAAACATACAGAGCACAAAGTTGCAAAGGTGCAAAGCAACCAGCAACCGGGGGTTTGCAGGCATGTTCAGACTGACGGCTGTCAGAGTGTTGGCCCCCTCATCTATTTCTGGGAGCTGGAGAGCAGGCCGTGTTGACCACAGTGGGTGGGACGGAAAGCAGGGGTGATGATGGTGTAAAATAGGAGCATACAAACATGTGCATGATCGCTCAATGGAGAGAAAAGTAGATTTGTCTTTTAAAATGATCTGCGAATAACGTGCGATTTGGATATGAAAAATGCCAATGCAGGCATTTGCCTTCTGAAATCATTAGTAAATGAGTCCAACTGTGTATAATGTTATTTTGGTATAAATCCAGCGGCTCTGTGAAGGCCTCACTGATGTGTTAGCGAGCATTACTGAACAATCGGACAAATCAGGAAGGAAGCTGTTAAGCAGTGTAAAGCTTGGTTAAAGTTATAAATGCTGTAACCCGTGAGGGGAACACAGCAAAAATGCGGAATAACACAATCTTGCGATTGGACTTCATGCGAAACACCCAATACAGGAAGTAAACCAGTACTGTACACCACATTGCACACACCACAGTGGTGGCAGAATGGTGCTGCGGGGATGCTTTTGCCCAGCAGGAATGCTGAAAGTGGTCATAGTTGATGGGAAGATGAATGACAGGACAATCCTATGTCAAATCCTGAAGGATGCGGCAAAGGTTCACCTTCCAGCTCAGGAATGATTTGGATCAAAGTATATTCCAGTTATAATGACCCAGATGCAAACCTAACACTTGCAAATGGCTGTTTGCAGATGCTCTCTGTCCAATCTAAGAGAGTTTGAGCAAATCTGGAAAGAAGAATTGGAGAAACATTCTACAAATACTTAAAGAGAACTTAGGGGGACTGGATATATGCGGCTCACACTTAAAACACTCGATATTTTCCTTTTTAGGGTTTCATGCAATACTTCATGTTGGTCAGTCACATAAAATATCTGCAACTTTTTTTTAATAAATATAGCTTATCTTTTTAAATTAAAACGAAAAATTAAGTTTTCAAAGAACTTGTGACTGAAAGTGGAATATTTTACTAAGGCATATTATTCCACAAAGAAATGCGTGTTAGTAAAAAACAACAACAAAGCGCGCGCGCCAGAAGAGGCTCACACTCACCGTGTTTTCGTCACTTTCAGCTTCAGCTCAGGTAAATTAAGTCCCAGGTTCTTCCTCGCTCCTGCAGCTCAGTCTGGAAAGCAGTCTGCGAAATCCATTGAGAAACTTTCCAAGCGTCGCTTATTTTTTTTCCCCCTCAACGCGCCGCGTTACGACGTGAATCCCGTGTTCTGCGTAAGAGCGCGAGGCATTAAAAACACCAGCCGGAGTGAATCTTTACAGACTCCTTTAAGAAAAAAAAAAAAAACCGACCAAAACTCCAGTTTACAAGTGGTTTTATCCGACACACTATGAAGGGTTACAAGCTATTTTTTCCTCATGTGTTTTTTTTTTTTTTCTCTCTCTCTCTCTCGCTTTCCGGAGAGGAGGTCGGGATTTGGGCCGTACATGGCGTCAAAGCTGAAGAGAGAGAGAGAGAGAGAGAGAGAGAGAGAGAGAGAGAGAGAGAGAGAGGAGGGGGAACAGAGGGCTTGTTGTTGCAGCGGATATCTCGCATCCGGTGCGTCGCCATTGGCCGCTGGAGGAGCAGCCATTCACACCCAGTCTGATCAATTAAACCCGCTGCTGGCCGACTGTTGAGGAAACACGAGTCCTGCGTGATCCTCCAGAAAGTCTCGAGATTTCTTATCGCTCCTGACCCACTTCTTCTCAACTTGCCACGTTACCTTTCATTTACGCTGCTGTGGAGGGGAAAAAAGTTTTTAGATAGTAACAGGACTTCTGTTTGTATTAGTTTATACTCTGAGTAATAAAACCTACGATTGAAATTTCTGGCAAGTCATTTTGGACATTAATCACGCCTTCACCTGCGCCACTTTGCGGTTATTTAGCGCCAAATCTATGCCTAATAAATCCTCTTAGCGCCACCAGGTGTTCGCTAAATATGGACACCTTGGTCATTTATCACATTCTATCCCGCACTATCTGGTGTTACATAAACAATGTTAAAAGTACTACCTGCTGTTTATTTAGTGCTACAGACTTTATAAATGCCGGCAGATGTGAATTAAGTTGCAGCTGGATTGTAAAAAAAAAAATTAAAAAAATGGCACCATTATTAAATCAAAAGCGCCAATAAAAAACGCCACCTGGTATTTATGTAGCATGTAATAGACACGAAATAGGATAAATAACCCGAGAGCTGTTTATATGTATAGGTTACATTTTGTCTGATATTAAAAAGTTGTTTGATCTGAAGCATTTAATGTCATAACATTTTTAAAACTACTTTAAAGTCTTACTTTAATGAATATTTTAGTGTATATTTTGTGAATTCTCTTGTTTTGTCCCTTGAATACATAATATTTAAAAAGCCAGAGGAACATGATAAATCATTAGTTAATCCTGCTTAATTTGGTGGAAGATTTCCAACCATATCACAGTTCTTTGCCAGACTACAGCAAATCACTGGCAAAGGAATTCAATAAGCGTCGACACAACTAATTAATGAACTAAACTTGGTTTCAACTGATGTAAATAGTTGTAGAACAGCACCACCGCGTGGACAATCCAGAACACTGCAGCGTTACTCATGAAAAAATGAATCTGACTCTTGAGAGCACATTTAGATTAGTGCAAGACGAGCCATTCTATTGACTATAAAAATCCAAATTCATTCAATCTGAAATTTAGTTTTATAGATTTGTTTAAATAACTGAACAGAAACAGTGAAATGGCCATGTGGATCAGCATTAAAAACTGATGCGAGAAATGATTGTCAATTGGTGAAGACATTTTCTCATCTTAAAAGGAAATCCAAACATCATTGTTAGATGCAAGGAACTGCGATCTGAAACTATTTCAAAGACCAATCATCTTGTATTCAATATATGCGAGCTAAAAGAGCAAATCATTAATGAAAAATGAGCTTTGACATCCTCTCCCTCCTCTTCTCTGCTTTAGTAATAGAGTGTCTGATCAATCCCAGACGGAATAATTATGAAGTTCTGGGTGCCACACTGCAGGGAGAGGTCACTTTAATCAGCTCTAAGTATTACTTGGCAAATTAACTTGGATCTGGGTCAGAAAGCTTTCAAGACTTTTCTCCTACCCACAGTTCATTCAGCTTTAAAGCGTTGCTGTGTTTTTGTTTTTTTTTTAAAACAGCAAAGGCCTGCCAAAGGCCTCCATCACCTGCCAGAGCACATACTGCATCCTCCACAGATTTTGATTTGGAAGGTTTAGGAAAAAAAGATCCATGGCTTTCACATTTCGGATTGAGAATCAGAGGATTTGTCTTGATCAATACTTCATAGAACCACTTGCTGTTTGTTCAGCTTCATATGAGGATGTGGTTGTTGTAAAAGCTGCTTTAGCTACAAAATGTGTGTGAATGCTACAGTTTTAGCAATATATTTTAGCAATTTTACACCTTTTAATAAACTTGTGCATTAATTTATGGGGAAGAAACAGAACTTGAAAAGTAATTTAAGTTAAATCTAATATGTAACAATATGGGAAAATCCTGAAAATACAGTTTTTGCATTTCTTTTTTTAGCCTTAATAAAACTGCTTCCGAGTCTTATCATCACTAAAACTTTTTCTTATCAACTAATTAAATGTAGCCACACACAACTCTCAGAGGTACAGGATGGTGTTGTGTTCCTCCTGCCCTATGGCTGCTGGGATAATCTCATGGCCTCTAATGACCCTGATAAAGCAGTGAAAAGAAAAGGTGTTGGAGATAATTGCTGAATGGGTTGACTTTAAAAAGAAAATCTGCAAATTTCATTACAAGACGTACTTCTACCAAAGGCGACGGGTTTTCACATTTGTGGTGATTTTACTGAGGAGTCTCAGAGTAAAGAGGACTGAGTACTAATTAATCTCCCACCTTTCAGCTTGTTATTGATCAAATTTAAAAACCTTATACCATTTTACTTTGACTTAAATATGCTGTATTTTGTGTTGGTATCATGCAATATCATAATAAAACACTCTGACGTTCCTTGCTGTAATGTGAAAAAGTCTAAGCGGCAAAATTATTCATTGCTGGGAACTGCAGTTCAAGATGAACTTTGACTTATCTGGAGACTTTTCAAGCAAAAAAGGAGCCAAAATGACCAGAATTACGACATTAATGACGTGCTAGCAAACATTGGTGCACTCAAATAGAAAAACAATCCTCACTCATATGCGACTTAATTAAATTTAACCTGAATTGCTCTTTTAGAGGCCTTGAAATTCATCGAATGCTCTCGGACCTAAGCAAGATAAATGTCCGTTCACTGTGGAGCCAGCAAGGTCTGGAAGTGGAGTTGTTAATGAGGGCTGAGTTACAGCACTTCCTAAAAGCCTATGCCACCGCGCCACTAGCAATGGCCTTCCTTCTCCTCCCCGCAGAATCCCTGAACAGTGATTCTCACCCCTGCTGAGCCTGGTAGAAACCTGGGCATATAAAAAGGAGAGAAAATTGAAATGAAACTTAAACCCCCTGCTGCTGCAGGAGATGAACTGTTTCTGGATTGTCAGACAGCGACTGTGCGAACTGTTAGAAATAGCTTTGTAAAAGGAAAGGGTCTACAGGTCCATCACCTTTCTGGCTCTCGCATGGCAGTCTGATGGAGTTTGAACCGCTGCACTGCTGCTTTCTGATCCTTTAGTGGCTTTGTGAAAGAGTCCACGCAAATATTGGACTGAACTGAGAACCCCTCATTTCTTTTTTTTTTTTGGTTTGTTTTTTAATTGCAAACTGCTTATTTAAGACTAATTTAACATTTAATTCACTTCTAAAGAAAGCTCTGCTGAGGTGACATTCTAATGAGAAGGTTTGTGGTCTTAAATAAATATTATTACTGGCTTACCTATTTAACTAAATGCTAGCATAAGTGGCTAACTAATGGCTAACATAACTGGTTCAAAGAGAATGAGCAAAACAAAAAAAAAGACAATAGGTGCAACTTTGGCTGCAACTTTGATAACTTAATCCTTGTTTGCAGCCACAGAGCTAAACTGAACTCAACTATTCCTATCCAGATTCCAGATACCTGCATTTTTGTAACTTAGTTCTTGTGTTTAGCCTTTGTTCTCAGGGTGAGGATGTCGCACACACCGTCTGAAAGACATCATGAATAGAACAGCCATCAATAAATATTTTATGCATTTACACAATTAAGTTGGGCGTTACTATTTATGACTTTCTAAATTAATAAATTAGCCTTCATATTGAGAATTAATCTAATTTGAAGTAGGCACATGTAATTAATTTTCTGTTTTTCTCTTATTCCAGTGATCTTACTTCATTTTCCCCTATTTATTATTCTGTTCGCCACCGGCGTGTTTGATCCTGTTTTAAACTGAATTTACTGGTTTCTACTTTTTTTTGTCTGCAGGGATTTCTGGATATTTATTACACATTGACTCAATTTCCTTTTGGTACTTGAAATCCTATGCGAAGCAAAGACTGCTCCTCCTCCAAAGGTAGTCCCTTCAGCAAAATGAAAAATTACACATCTTGCCCCAAACACACGCACAACGATTGTCTATGTAGACCTCTGGGCTCCTTAACATTTGCTTTCTGGACTACAGTGAACCATATTTATTAAACTCATTAGCTGTAGGGTATGCAAAGTCAGCTAAATCCCACTTTCTTTAAAGAAAATAAATTCAGGTTTTGAACAATACTACCCAAGAGGAAGCTAAGCTTGTATCTGTAGAAATATATTCAGCCTTGGCAGAAGGAAAAAAACCCCCATCTATGCTCTGAAAAATGTCCCAGATCTGCATTAACTGAGATGTTGCGAAAGCCTCAGGGGGCGCACAACTCACGTAGCTGCATTCATAGCGCATGAAAAGCACGGTGTCACTGTTCGTGTGGAAGTTTGCTTGTGCTTCAACACCACAAAAGAAAGCCACTCCAGTCTTTGTGAGAGCATACAGAGGGAGAAACATATTGTATTCACCCTGCACACTTCGGCGCTCTGTACTCAATTCCCATGAAAGCTCTCGAGTGAGAGCGAGCTCAACGGGACCGGCTGGAGTGGAGAAAAGAACAAAGTAAGAGCCAGGGAAGGAATAAAGCCGGCCACAGACAGTGCAGATGCTCCCTCTGACACTGAAATACTACATCTAATCCGTCCAACTCTACCATAGTGCCATGCCAGAGAGAAAAGTGTCTACACTGGAAACCTGTGGGTTTTTGTCTCTCGGTGATGTGATGGAAAAAGTCGGAAGTGTGATCACGGCTGGAGGTGTTGTGATGTGAAGCAGGAATACCAATAACAAAACACCAAGGTACATCTATTCTTTTATATCCCAGAATTCAGGTTGTCCAGCTGGGGTCACTGTTGTGATATAGTACATAAATTCATGTCTGATCGTCTGCCAGAACATTAAAATGGACTCTCTTAGAAAGACACACAAGTCCCAACTTTTGTGAAGCACTTCTCATATGCATCGTGTCGAAGGTCAAATTTGCCTGTTTAGTCTGTGATATGCAGTGAAGGCTTTCCATAAGGACAAAATAAACTCACTGACTAAAAATATGAATTCCATATGCTCAGCCCATTTCATTGGGATGTAGGCTACTTCGTTTGATTCTATTTAATTATGTTGCTCCAATACACTACAAAAATCTTGTCAAGGCACAGTAGAAACATATTGATCAAATAGATGATGTATTACTGTGTGGAATCCAATTTGGGTTCAATTCAGTTCAGTTCAGTCTAATTGATTCCAATAAAACGTATAACATCCATTTCAATCTAAGACACAATGTCAAATTAAGTTGCCCTTGTAATGCACATTGAGTAAAAACAAATCTATCTAAACAAGAGCTGATTTCATCCATCCCTGGAGAAAGTTTTTCCTTCTGGCAGTGTGTCGGTTCCAGTAGCACCAACCTATGGACACGAAACCAAAAGCAAGTTCAGAGGACAAGAAGCAGACTGCACAAAGACATGAGACAAGAGACGGAAGCGACAGGGCCAACAAAGGTTTTATCCAGGAAACGCAACTGAACACGGAAACCTCTGAGCCAGAGGTACTTTCTGTAGGAAAGCAAAGAACACAGAGAACAATATGGAAGGTTATTAGCAGCGATAGCTCAGGAAATGGTGCTGTCAAGGAAACCGATACAGGAAAGTACAAAACTAGTGGGTCAGAAGTGTTTCCTATAGGAAAGGAGAACAAAGTACGGTACACGAAGTCAGTGGCACTTGTGACTTTGCTATTGACTCAGCCCAAGAAAGAGAGACAGCCAAACTATCTAAGGAAAAGACAAGCAAAGAGCACAGTGTACAAAAATTAGCCACATCAATATATCTGTCAATGACCCCATCCAAAGAAAAATGGCAAAGTACTTTTTCTGGCACTGTAAAACTAAGAAAGTACACAGTTAATGGGAACTGGATTGATATGAAAGTTTGCTTAAATCTCCAGTATCTTGTGCTAAGGATTTATGTAGCATTTTGACACACTGGAGAGTTCCCCCTCTCCTTTAACAGGAAGAAACAGTCAACAGATTCGAACTCGGCATAGCCTTCCATCAGACAGACAGAACCAGTTGGCTACAAATACCCGCTGAAGCAAGGAGGAAAAATAATGGTGTTTATAGATGCAGCAGATCGGGAGTATAGAGAAAAGAAGATATCATCAGGTCCCTGAGGAGTGAAGAAGAGAGTTTGTTTGCTGCTGTGTTTGAGTGTGTTTTGTCTTTACAATTACCTGCTATTTAGGCTTCAATGTGGTTCCTTTATAGGGCAGAACTCAGACGCTGGTAGAAGCAGACATCACGGTTTTGATGAAATCTGTTCCGACATGAAACAAAAAGGAATTTCATCAGCTCAGTTTGTTTGCTTCATTCAAACAGAGGCAGTTTTGTCCCCTCTTTCTCTCCGTCTATTACATGATTCCTCATGGCACTGCAGTCTGGGTGTACAATGCATTATGAAAATGTTCCCTCGCTTTCCTAAAAATACATATTTATTCCAAGAAAACAGGAGGGAAACACCATCACATAAACAATTTCCCGTGGAAATCCGAGCTCTGAGTGTTTACCTCGGGGTGGCGGAGTCACGCATTTGCTTTTGTATAATCCTATTTTATAGTCTGAAGAACAGTTTCTTGTAATTTATAGCTGCAGATCTAATGATATCCTTGGGCAAACCGATCACAATGGTCGTTTTGTCATAATTGCACATGAAGGAGTAGAAAGAGTCGAATGTGCTGAAACTGAAGGATAGGCAGAGGGGGGGGAGAAAGGAGTGAAATCTCATCGTCATGGCAACCTTTTTTTGGCACAAAGAGCCTGGCTACAGAGCAATTCTTTGCTCTCCAGGGAGCAGGGTAAACTGTGAATATAATAATGTGATAATGTATCTCGACAAATACGGAAGGTGTGATGTGGTGGTGCTCTTTGTAGGCTCTCTCGATTGCCCCCGAAAGTAATGTCTCTCTAATTTCCTGTGCAGGGGAAGGAGGTGTCACTCCTCACACCGCGATGTAATAAGTTATCAGCTTCACTCGGGTGTCTGCTGTCCATACAGTAACAGCTGCCATAGTAAAGTCGTAAGGTGGGGGATTGTGCTTTTTTTTTTTTCTTCCTCCCCGAGAGCTTAGAAGAGCAAAAGTTTTAAAACATTCTACTCCACTAAAACTAAATGAACTCCGTGAGAAATATTTCAAATTGTCGAGTCTCTTTCTATATTCCTTCATATGGCTTTTTGATTGACTTAAATGTATTGAATCAAGTTCTGGCACAGATATGAATTTACAATTAGGGGTGATGTTAGGGTTTACACCTCTTGCTTTGGATCTTAAATAAAGAAATGATTCTACCTTCTGTAGCTTGCTGCTTCCCGAAACACTTGGCAGATCACAACCCGCAAATCCCTATTTGCTCCCCTGGGACTTATTAGCAAGATTCAACAAATCCTTCAAACATCTTGGCTACAAACTCAACTCTATGAGCTGCATGGTTCACTATTCTCCAGTCTAGACAGAAAATAGAAGACATGCAGGCAAACACTTGTGCACAACACACACATATACCCCATTTCCCACCATATCATTACCGTTCACTCCCCTACACCTTTCATCCCCCACCCTGTTCTCCTCAGAGTCACTGGGAGTAAAATTTGATTTCCGCCTCATAACTCTCTCCATAATGCGATATCGCCTGCACTAAATTGCCAAGATAACCTTTATCAGAGTAGAGGTGAGAGCCCCGGATCGTTGAGCGTTTATTTTCTCGCGAGGCAAGAAAAACAAGGAGGCGCGGAGGATAATAGATATTTTCCCTCTGGAAAAGACACGGACACCTTAACGGCGTCACTGAGCCATTTGGGTAGACATCGGGTGCTGAAGGAATGTTCTTGATGGAGAATGCGGGCAACACTTCTAGCACTTGCCTGTCGAAGAACTTTATTCTTTCTCGCCTTTTCTTATAGTGTGTGTGTGTGTGTGTGTGTGTGTGTAGTGCGTGGGCAAAGAAATTGTTCCTTTCAATAAAGCTTTTGTTTACTTGACCCTTTTGATCAGCGAGGCCTTTTGAGGTGTGTGTGAAGAGAAGGCAGAGTTCTTTTTCATTTCTTTCTCCATAATTACACATTTAAAAACAAATATCTCACTCAGTATAGAAAGACAATGTGCCAACATCTACATGTAATGACTGGGAGATTGCTACTTCCTGACGTTGCTTTATACGAGAGATGCACCAGTCAGATGTTTGGGACAGATTTTCAATCCTTGGCTCTTGGAAATCTTATCCTACTTTCTCGATCCTTTTGCTTTGAATGGACATTAATTATTGATGCTCAGTGCTGGGGCGATGTCGTACCATACTGTATGTGTCTGCAATCCGTTGACGAGTTCACGCAGTCTTTTGCAACACATTAAGCATTTACTCCATATGAATCCTGTCTTCTAACAAAAAAACCTTACTGGGCAAGCTAGCTTTTAGGTTTTTGGCGCCTCATGATTGGATTAAGTCAATGTTAGTCAACATGATACTGATAGCCAATATGCTACTGACAGCATTTTAGATAATCCTGGCATTTTTGCTCATTTTAGCTTAGCCATCGTTGTTTAAACACTAGATGGAGTACATCACAAGAGGTCAACATGCTACTGACAACATTTTAGCTGATTCTGGACATTTTCATGACATGCAACAGACAGAGGCAATCTATCTATTGTTGCCCTGCTCCAGAAAACACAGATCCTAAGCATAACATTAACTTTTTAAAAGACTGTTTTCTGCTTTAAGTGCTGCTTTCTCTCACTTTCTCGCAGCAACCCCAATGAACCAAAGAGATGTTGCAGAAAATAGTTTGCTTTTAATAGCCTCCGTCATCTCTATGCTTCCTCTGATTCCATGTTTATTCAGCTGATCCTAAAAATAGGATTTTTAACTTTCCAGGTGACAGCTCAGCGATTAGGGTCATTTTTGAAGTAATTTCCTATTCAAGAATAAAAAAAAAGAAAAAAAGGCAGACACGGTTTCATCAGCGATGATGTCTTTCCAAGGCAAGCATGTGTCATCAGTAATAGTCTCCAGGAAGATTAGAGCAGAGTTTTATTTTGGGGGGGGGTGATCTGTGAAAGCAAGTGAAGTTGAGTCACCGCCTTAAAGGACATTCACTTAACATCCTGCAGCACTGGAACTGTTGAGGGTAAGAGCTTTTACTCATGCCTGGTTTTCATGGTGGGATCAGGTCAATGTGTGCTGCCGCAAACTCTGCCACAATGCCAGCCTCCGGTCATTAACAGAACATGTTAACCTGACTGATGTGACTCAGATGGATCTATGTGTAGCTTTAACTTTGTACTCTTAACACGGAAGTGAGTCATGCAAAACTAAATATGAACACCATTCTGAAGGCACCTAGCAATTTCCTACGGCTTTGAAAAAACCCTTTTTGTTAACACCAGTCATTTTTAATATAAGAAATGTGAGCTTAAAAGACAACATTGGACTATTTGTAGCTTAATTTGCTTCTTATTACTGTATGGAGACATTCAGTCTAATCCGTCTCTTTTCCGGTTGATTTCTTGAAGCAGAACAGCGTCTCCAGCAGAGTTAGCTTGCACACAGCCACAAATGTCTTCGTTTCACTCTTATACGTGGAGACGTTTTGCTTCTTCGGCTGCAGAAAACACAGATGCTACTTCTTAAAAGCAAAGCAAGGTGGTGGGTGTGGAGGACAACTAAAATGTTAAAATGTGGCATTTCTTTCAGAATGTACTTTCTATTTGATTAGCTTTTTGGCCTGCGTGTTCTTCCCAGAATAAACACGGGCATCAAAGACACATTTGCTAGTCTTATATTAGCTGATTATGGTTCAAAATAAGGCTAAATCATGCCTAATGACCATATTGTTGTAATTAGGCATTAGAATTCATTGACATTAACAACCTAAAAAAGTACAGGAAGTACCTGTATTTCCAAAAGAGAAATTGAAAATACAGGAATATGTTTTAGTGCAATGATACATTTATATTCCTCCATGGCTAAATCAGGAACAACCAGTGGCAGCAACATGTCATTTGTTAGCCATCTGGATGCAGAGGAAGCAGATCTGACTGCATGAGATCTGTAAAGAGATTGTGCTCAGCTGCTTCCAAAATTCTTCAATTTTGTCAGAAAATGTTACATTTGTTGGCAGTTGCTTAAAAAAAACAAAAAAAAACTTCAGCTTTACAGACAATATCAATAAGATGGCAACAGTGCAAACATCAGCTCGCTAGGTTTGTTGCACTGTAAGAATAAAATGGCAAAAAGATACAATATTCTAAGCAATAAGCACTTGAAAACTTTATATGTATTTTGTTATTGCTCAAATGTAGCTATAAAAACAGAATCATTCCAGAATATATTATGACTATATCAATATATGATGTTTTATTACTATGTGCTTTTAAAAAAATACATACAAAAATACATACATATACATATATATATATATATATATATATATATATATATATATATATATATATACTGGCCAGTACACTGGTTATATTTGGTGAGCTAGCTAGTTCATAAACAAGCTTTGTTTGGGATACAAACAAAAAATGACTTTGACGATAGAAGTGTCAAACTTTAAATTTTCTCATCTCAAATATGTTAGCTTAGGAAGTTAGCACTAAGTTATGTGTAAAATAACTATAACGACCTCTAAATATTTTTGCTTTTTTGCTGTCTCTGTCACATTTAACTGCTGGGGTGTGAGCATCCAGCATCATTTTAATGATGATTATGGCTGAGCCCATTTTCAGAATTGGCTTCAGCAACTCATTATGCAGTTAGTCTGAAAAAGCCTTTTCATGTGTGATTGGATAGATACCAGAAATGACTTTTGGACAAAGATTTTTTATTTTAAATGTCCTTTTGTAGGGACAAATGTCC
Organism: Alfaro cultratus; assembly: GCA_903066825.1. NCBI lineage: Eukaryota > Metazoa > Chordata > Actinopteri > Cyprinodontiformes > Poeciliidae > Alfaro > Alfaro cultratus. Next base: position 160,788 of record CAEFZX010003843.1, on the reverse strand, counting down.
TTGGTACCAGCAATAATAAGAATCTTGGTTTAGAAAATTATTATCCTACAGTGGCATACAGTTAATTGACTTTTAGTTTCTGAAAAACTGACAATTTTGTTAACAATTTTTCTGTTCATAAAACATCTTGATATTAAGGTGCAAGTGATGGATGTTGTTTGATCTCTGCCAAACAGCTTGACAAAAAAATCTCTCTCTCTCTCTCTCTCTCTCTCTATATATATATATATATATATATATATATAAAATTGGAGTGAGTCAGGAGTCCTTGCTTACAATGGGTTGTTTTTTTGAAACTGTCACGACTCAACACTTCAAATCAAAAAGCAGCACTTGTAGGAGTTTGTGTCTTTATTGAATAAGTCCCCAAATGTATCTGACTTTGGAAAAAAACAAAACAAACAAACAAAAAAAAAACGATTAAGCTGTTGACAAAACTGTGGAGCAAAAGAATAGGATTTTTGGTTCACAAGTGGAAAACGTAAGCAAGAAATAAAAAGCAAGAAATACACATAAAAAAATGCAGGTTGATTTTTGTTCCTCAAATGGACACCAGATAACATCTATACTCCGCCAAAAAGCAACAAAAAAACAACAACAGACTATTAATTCTGGGTCATTTGGGGTTAAAAATGTGATTTTCTGCTCCTGCGTATGAATACAGACTAAGATGCTCAGCGCATACAAATCCCAGCATCCCAAAATGAAATTCCCTGCCTCGGTCGGAATAAGAAGAATTTAAAGTTTTTCCACCATCCGTTTATCAGTCTTTTCTTTTCGGCACAAAAGAGTCTACGGCTGGCTGTCTGAGCAGCATATTAAAAAAAAGCCTTAATGTTTTTAGGAAGCCGATGATGTCTAAGCCTTACCCGATGTGCCATGAACCAATAGCGGGGCTGTGTTAGAGCAGGCAGGGCAATCTGCTGTGGGGCCCGACGTGAGCAGACTCCAGAGCAGCGGCTTGTTTAATGGCCTGGCTTGGCTGCAGAGTCCAGACTCAGAAGGGACTGTGAGACAATTCCCCGTGGTTATGGATTAATATTGCAATAGTCTGTCCTCCAGGACGGCCGCATAGCTCAACGTTCTGAAACACAATCAGTTGTTATTTTGGCAGAACAATGGGGAAGTTGTTTTTTCCCCTTAGTGATCCGGGTATCTTTATTTATTTTTTTAAAATCCCAACAATGTGCCATTCAGGCTCATCAGGATCAAATAAAATTTGCTTTGGATCTAACCTCTGTACCAGTGAAGAGATTGGTCGGAAAAAACAAAAAAGGAAGAAGCACTTTGGACTTTAGATCTGGGTTCAAGAAGGTTTTAGGAAAGTCAGCGAACCTTTGTGATGCAGCTGGATAATGATCTGAAGCACTCCAGCAAGTCCACCTCTGAATTACTCATGAAACGAAATGTATATAAATACAACTTAGGGGAATAAGAGATTCAGATTTAGCACTTTTCTAGTTCCATCACTGTGCCGAGAGTCAGCCTGCATTTTCCTGTGACAGCTAGTTATTTCTCTGCTTGTTTAGTCATTGATGCAGACGAGAGGATTGAGATGAAGTGACCTGAAACCCATTTGCAGTTAAAAATCCACAAAACCGGGGTCCGATGTTCACTGAAGAGCACCTGCCATCCAAAACAAGAGGGTTACAACAAAGCATCATGGGAGAATAGACTGGGAACAGTTGTCCATGCTTGCCCAAACAAAAAAAAACAAACCCATACAGTCTTTGGTGTTTCTTACCGCTGGCGTCTTCCATCTTGGACAACAGTCTGAGCCTCCAAGCGGCTCGGAAGCGGTCAGCAAAGCCTTTGCTCACCTGGAACATGAAGGGTTTTCTATGACGACTCTCACAAAAGCTTTTTCCTCTTGTACATTAAAAAGTAGCGCTTTGTTTGCCAGTCGACTAACGCAGGACCTTCGTTAACCCGCGTGGGTGTCTTTGACCTGCTGTGGTTTTCTCTTGCAATTCCCGCTTTTATTTGCCATTGTAGCAGAAGAAAATAGAGAACGTACATCAATGGAGATTTTTATTTTCAAATAATTGCTTGGCTGCATTCAGTGAACACAGCAAAGCAGAGAGCCCCCTGCCTTTGTGGGCTTGTGAAAATGTTCTGAGGAGAATGTGAGAGTTAACGAAGTGCTAATAAATGCAATTAGTGGAAGACTTGAAGCTACAGATCTGCTTCCAGACAGAAACAAGAAGTTGATGGACTGATCCAGAGCACGAGGCACAGCAGGAGCCTGTATGCCAGCTCACTTGGTAGCAGGAAACTCTTTACTCTGTAGTCTTTCAACGTCCTAATTTAGGAAGATAAAGGCCTTCTTAGTGTCATGATGAAAAGCTTTACAGATCTGTGGAATACCAGAGAACTACAATCCTATGTATTTCTCATGTTGGTAAAGGAAGCATAAAGAAAATCCATACTCATCTCACAAAATCAAGACTTATGGCGAATACGTAATTCATTGTAGAATCCTCCTACCTCTTTCTCTTTCTCTTTGATCTGCGTCTAAAGTCCACAAAGAGTTTAATTAAGAACTTAACATGCTCTGTCAATGTTTGTTTTAAATCAAGAGCAACAAGTAACAGACTTAATTCACTCAAGTAGCGTCTCTGTCAAAGTAATTGTGTGTTGCTAAATCTGGAAATTGTGACATCTACTAAAAATACAACAAAGAACTTTTTGAAGCACTTCTCTGCCTAAGAACAGCAGTAGTTGATTAGTTTAGCTGATCAACTATACAAAATAAGACTTTTATGGTGATAGTGGACATTTTAAGAGCAACCCAACTTTAAACCAAATAAGTCTTTACAAACAATTATTCAATTTGGGCTTACTCTTCTTTACAACATCTCAGTTTGATTTAAGTCTGGAGTTTTAGGATTGACCGGAGTCTCAAAGCCTTAGCAGTAGATGTCATTGACGCTGTCAAATTCATCTGTTTTTGAATTTCTCTAAATTGGGCCGTGATGTGTCACTGTCTGAGATGTTTTAGCCTACTTCCTGTTAAGATGGTGGCCCAGGTAGAGTTCAGGTTGTCCTGAATACCTAAAAACACCGAACGGTTGCTCATAGACATTCTCAATCAATTGGAGATGAGTTTAAGAAGGACAGTAAACTGCAAAGACATGAAATATCGTTAGAATGATTGTGAAACAGGCTTGATTCAAGGTCCTCATTGTTGAGGAATGATACCTTAGATCCTCCAGGGCTGCACTGTAAGCTGATGAGTTTTACATACATGAAATGACTCCCTTGAAATAGCTACAGTGTTACATTAATCTGCACAACATACAAATTCCACTTGTTGAACACCCACAGACCCTTTATCCTGGTTTTATCTTAAGAAAACAAACAAGAAGAAGATAAAAGGTGAAGAGGAGGAAGAAAGTAGTGGATTTTGTGTGGCTTGGGGGCAAATGGAGGCAAGTGACACATCCATCCCTTTCTAGTTCCAACCATTCCTCTCGCTTGTCTTTTTCCGTCTATTTAAAAGAAAGGTTAACAGACTGCAGAAGAAACAGAATGAATATTTGAAGCAGGTCAGCCGGTGTGAGGGAAAACACAGGAGTTTCCTCTCTTGAAGTAGGTCTTGCAGGATGCATGCGTATCGTAGCAACCTGTCACCTTCTGGCCGTAGGCTATGCAGAGTGTTCATGATTGCTTTTTTCATGTAAGTAGTGTGTGCTGTCGGCATAAATGGTGAGTTCAGGTTAAATACTCTATATTAGAAAGAAGGTTTAATGAAATACAATAATTCAATTAAGCTTTTGTTTATGCTGTAGACTTATTGCCAGAGGCTGGTATTGGATTGAACTCAAGAGGAAGCATTTCTGTTAAGAATGTCTGTAAACAACTAAAGACTGTATTTTTTCACCAGTACTTGCTTTCTCTGCCAATAGGTGCTGCATCCTGTATCAGAATTGCAGGAGTTGTTAGCATTAAACCAAATATTGGTTTAATGCCAATATGTAAACAAAAAAATCATTTTGTTCTTTAAAGCTGTCTAACCACTAAATTGCAAAACAATTGCGCTTTGTGGACATAGGCGACTTAGAGGTTGAGGACAATATCTGGCTAAAATGTGGGAATACTTCAGACTCCCTCAATACAGAGTTAATCTTCACAACCTTGAGGAAATCATGCGCTCGCTATCGTCAATACTCTGCAAAGGCAACTTTGCGTAGAGTTTAAAAGCACAGCGCCATTCTGCATAGTAGTAACTGTTCTGCCACTCATGGTGGTGTGAGAGTGTTGGACATATTTTCTTCTCAGACTTTATCTGTCTTAATGCCAAACAGGCATCACTTAGATCCTAGTGTGTTCAACAGTTCCCAGATCTCAACCCAATTTAAACTACTAACCCGTAATAGGTCCGTTTCCCTAAATGTCTTTCAGGTTTCATGCAGTCGTGGTAGTAATTTTGTGATTCTGTCCCTACAAAGGAAGTGCCACCAAATTTAGATGGGTGGTTCCCACAAGTTGATCATCCTGCAAACATACACTTACTGAAAGTCTGACTCCTCTCCACTCTCAGTCACTTTCTCTGCCATTACTCTTGCCGTCTTATGTTGTCAACTGATAATTTTAGAAATGGTCAATCCGTCTCTGGTTTTCTAGTTTGACGAGGAAGCGGCAAACGCTCTGCACTCAAAACATTCAGTGCAATTTCTTTTTGGTTCTCTTTGTGATACCCCAGACAGCACTCTGATGTAATTACCGGTTTTTATTTTTGTAGAGAAAGTGGCTAATCGCTGGCACCCACGATGAGAAGCAAAGTCATGTAAAGTTCATCTCAACTTCTTATGAAACTTGTCCCGCAGCTGTGTGAAGGCGTGCTCTGTGCGCGTGCACTGGCAAGATTTCAGCGTATTTGACTCTTAACTGTCATTTGCCATGGAGAAGCCTCTCACTGCGGCGCTGATCAACAGCAGCAAATTAACTATCATAGTCTGCGGCAAACAAGACTCTGTCAAACCCGTCCTTTCTGAAGCTTATCTAGTCTGTCAGGGCGTTTGCTTCTTTAATCATGACTGTCTTTATGTCTCCAGTAATTGTTTCCACTCAGGAGGGGCTTTCAAGGATGGAGGAAATTGGCTTTTTATGCCGCATTAATTCTCTTCTTTTTTTATTTGTTGCCATATTTATCCCCCCCACCCCCTTTTACATTTGCTTTAGTTAGGACTGGTGTTTCTAATTCAGCCTTTTCCGTTTCCCTCCATCCTCCCTCTTTCTCATTTTTCTTCCCACTACCGTCTAATCAGCTGCATTTATTTCACAAATGATCGTCTGCCTGTTTATGCTAATGAAAATTATTACTCAGTAAATCTCCTCTTGCAAGATGAATGGAACAGCAATATAGTCCTGGAAATGGAGTTAATTGTTCTGGCTTTTTGTAATTGGTGTAAAAAAATTAAAAAGAAGTAAAAATCAAAACAAATTGGAGGCGATTTTGGCTTAAAAAGATCTAATTTATTTGCTTAATTTGTTTTTTTTTTTAAGATAAACAACCATCATTCTTTTCCACAAGTCTCAAAAACATCTTAAAATAAGCTGTAATTATTGCAAACATGTAAAGAAAAAAAAAAGGTAGTGTTTTCAGATTAGACTAAAATAAAAGTTTTGACCCACATGGTGGTGGCAGCATCATGCTGTGGGGATAGCTGTCTTCAACAGGGTCAAAATAGTTGATCACAGGAAGATTGATGGAACTAAACTCTAATAACAAAATTTATGTTCCTCACTGTATGTTTTCCTGCTACATAAGAATATGTGGATGGAAGCAGCAGAAAGTCTCGCTTTTTCTTTCGTCCTTTAATATTTTTCTGCGTTCTGGTTGTGCAATTTGTTTTTCGTCTCTAAAAACTCTAAGCTGGCAAACGCATACCACACACACTGTTGTGTAATAAAAACCAGATAGCTACTTTGTCACTTTCTCATTTGGCTCAGGCACTGAGAAAAAACAACTCGGTGTTCCAGTTTGTTATTGGAGCTAAAGCACGGAGGAGGAGGAAAGGTTTCCAGAGCTGTTGCTATTTTATTATGTCTTCTGTGGGAAATTACTTCTCACTGTTTATCTGACTGGTGTTGTTTCTGCAGCAGCTCATAGCTGTTCGATCAAATCCCGGCTTTAAAGAACTGTTTGTGCAGGACAAAGTGAGACACGTTGCTACAGCTGAAAGGCTTTCTTAAATAATTTAACTTTTTACTTTCCCAAACTATAGTCTGTGACAGATTTTTTTTTTAAATCCAGTGTAAAGTGTAGTCTTTTTCAATTCCTATCAAGTTTTTAAAACAGACTTTTTCACAGTAATCACACAGGACCTGTATTTCAGCTGAACATGCCTTATTCAATGGCTTCAGTAGGGAGTGAATTGATTTTAGCAATGTTTTTCTTTTTTTTCTCAGTTTCCCTAACACTAGACTCAAATACAAAACAGACCAAGTCTCAACCTTGTGATTCCTTCAACTTTCTTTCCTTAATAATGTCTTTTTGACCAATTTACTCATCTTCAAATCTCTATATCTAACATGATAATGCTGTGTGTTGCAAAGCTCAACAGGTCTCTTTAACATATCCCTATACAGTCACAAGAACACCAGCGCAATTTGCCGATGACATTCCGGTCAATATCCAAAGATTTACATGGAGTAAATTGATTTGGTGCTGATCAACGATTCACACCAGTGAGGTGACATTTTATACCATTACCACCTGAAATTAGCCTGGCGGTTTGCCCCAAAGCTTGCGCTGTACCAAATCTCTTTAGATTTTTGTCGACAATGTTGAAAAAGCAGCATGAATACATACTGTAAGTGCAGTGAGCAAATTCATCCTATTTAGAGGACATTACCAGGCCTTTTGAATGGTGAAGTCAATTAAAATCTCATAGACCTTGACGACTGTAAGCAAATACCTGGCTTTCAGGAGATGGAATTGGCTTTATTGTGCAAGTAGGTCAATGTGTGCTGTTAAAGTTGGAAGTTATTTAGAATGCAAATCCGTGTGTAAAAGCTTTATAAAACTGAGGATTTTTTTTTGTAGTTTAAAAGTATATTTCTTGCCCCCTAACATTGTGAACTCTTGCTTATTTTGGTTTCAAATTAAATATGCCTAATTTGTTAACGTTGCTATTTCTGCTGAAGACTTTTTGAGTGAGATTTCTGTGTAAGCCCCAGCTCCAAATTCTTAAGCTAGAAAACTCATTCAAGATCAGATCTCGCCAGATGACTGACAAATGCCATTAAGTATTCAATACCCAGAGGAAGGAGTCGGTATTAATGGTAGCTGCTTACATTACAATAAACGTCAGTTAAAGCCAAATGACGCCTGCTGTACGGCTTTGATGAAAATTGTCTGAGACGTCTTTTTGCTCAGGCTTCTTCTCCCTCACACTTTGTTTCAATGTGACGTTGTTTACTTCATGCCATTGCTGATTAATTGACACATTTTACAAACGGGGCCCAGAACTCCTGAAGCAGAGCTGGAATCATTTTAATGATCTATGTCAAGTCTTTCTATGATCCCATGGCTATAAAGGCCAGAAGGTTTTGAATTACTCCAAAGTACCGTGAGAGTTCAATCCGAGACCAGTGAGCATTTCGAACTTGGATCCAATTTAGTTTGTGATTTCAGGATTTCGGTTTGTAATGTCAGTTTGTCAGCGCAAAGTTAGGAGAAATAGAAAGATGTTTTGATATTGCAGATTGACGATGTGGTTGATGCAGAGAGTATTTAGCCAATGCAAAATGCACAAAACCAACTAAATCATGTTAAGAAAACAAGGGCCTACAGGCCTACAAACAAGGACCTATATCTGGTGAACATAAGAATTTTAAAAATTTGCGTCATTTTGTACCAACCCAGCTTTTTTTTGTTGTTTTTAATCAAAATGTATATGTTTTGGTGTTGCAAACATTACCAAGAAGCTCACAGCTTTTGCCTGCAAAGATTCCTCCAATTCAATATTCCCGTCTTCTGCCCCTCAAATCAAAGTTACTGAATATATTTGCTAGAAGCAATGAGGCTTCTCTCTTACACCCACTCCTACGCAATTTGGTATCGATGACCCTTCAAACTTGTTCCTCATTAATTGTTTTTGTTTCTAAACGTTTTACTCAATTAATCAAAGTAGGAGCCAGAAAAATGAAACTCCATGTCCAAGCCCTTTTTGTGTCTGTCCCTCTTACAAGCATGTATCTGCTTTTCTAAGTAAAGCAAGGCTTTCCAGGATTTATTTTAACTTATTTTCACCCCTTCAGGGTTCACGCGAGGCTTCTTGAATGATTTATACTGCTGCAGTTGCATTTTGGTTGTGTTGGGTTCTTGAAAAACAGCCTTCGCTCGTTTAATGTGCCTCCCTCTGCTTAATAACCTGTGCCACTGCGGGTACCAGGGTGACATTATCTCTCATGTGTATCGCAAGGAACCTTGGAAGAAATAAAGGGCTTCCTATTCAGAATATTATTTCAACAGTTCAGCATGGTAGGAACACCATCACCAAGACTAAATGTAATAATGATGGCGCGCCATAGGAGCCACACATAGGCCATCTGCCCCTTTCTTTAGACTTGTTCACACATCCATGACCTTTATTAGATTTGAGGAAAATGGGATAAGAAAGACAAATGAAGGCTGAACGTATGAAATATTAATGCTCAGTATGTTCAGCTTTTTCCCACTGAGTTCCTCTCTGTCTTGTTATACATTGCTAGAAATTCATATCTACATAAGCCTATGAAGTATACAAATTTTTAATTCCTTTAAAGAGATAAATTATTGGTTATACACTGGTCAGTCTTTGGGTGAGACCAAACCGTCTCACACTTATAAAGCATTCTCCATGGACAGAAAAAACGGTCTGCACTGCAGTGAGGCAGACAGCTTTTCTGGGATACAATAGAACCCACCTACATAACCCTCCTAGGAGAACAATTAGTGTTTCTTTTGCAGAAAATGAACAGGCACACAATGTATCCCTTGGCTCCCCGGGGTGATGTAGCGCTCTCGCGATAAGGCACGTTTGTTTTGATTCTTTTTGAGGAAAAAGAATCCTCAGCTGTGGCAAGTAGACATGTGAAATTTTGCTTTCATTCCTCTCATCTGATAGGATGCTGGCGCACAGCACAAAAATCACAGACAGCAAGTCCAGAGAGATTAGGTTTCGTTGGGAAAAAAAAGCTGACCTAAAGGAATGCAAGTAAGTGTAAAAGTAATGCAGGAAATACATTCGCCAACAAAATAGAAAAAGTTAAGTGAGAAGTTCAGGACTGGTCCAACTGCATGTAAGATAGTTGCTTATCTATCTGCATGTCTGAAAATATAGATTCAAATCCTAAAATTACTTCTGGGGCCGGTTCTGCTTTAATGTTCTTTTATGGCCATTGGGAGTTTTGGCTCAGGTTCCCAATCACAACATTTTCATCCAATTGGTAGAAGAGTATCTGATTGGAGTCAACGCCCAATGTTGCCTTACTTTGTAGGTGAACGTAAAATGTTTTGGAATCTGCCAACTTGTGCTGCTAACATGCAAATATGCATATCTTTAAAAGCAAAAGGGAGTTTAGTCATCAATTGCAAGCTTCAAATATTTTGTACCATTTTTCATGTTAGGCAAGTAGTAGGCCTACAATAGGTCTGGTGGGCCTTGGTGGTCAGGCCACTGCAATTATAGTCAAAGATGACAAAAACAGAATGGATGGGGATAATGATACATTGAGGCTGTCTGAAATGAGCTAATTCAAAACTGGGGGACAGCCCCTTCAGATGAAAAGACCACAGAAGAACAAGCCGAAGTCCAAGCATAGACAGCAGACGAGACGAGGCTCAAGAACATTCAGTTGACGTTCTCTGCTTCAGGGTTTATGCGACATCTCTTGAATGATTTATGCTGCTGCCATCGTATTTTGTTTGTGCCTTCACTCTCCTGATGCGCCTCCCTTGCTTAGTAAGCTGTGGTTCAGGGGTGACATTGCCTCCCAGGTGATTCGGGAGGAACCTTGGAAAGCAAGGCCGCATCGTTCCGAATCGTATCTCAAGACTTTAGGTAGGAACAGTTGAAAAAATGAGAGAAAAACCTGCATTCTCCAGTGTGTTGTTTATGTGTTGCTTCAATTTACTTCCTCTTGGGTCAGCTGGGTGTTGTATTCAGTGGTGTAAAAATCAGCAGTTTACATCATTTTATATAATGATACAAGAAATACAAAAATAGGAAGGGATTATAAAAGGATTTCAGATACTCATCTTTCAAATTGCAGCATCACAAATCTAGGGAAAGATGGTTGATTGTTGGTCGTGTAGATCTTAGAAAATATGACCAAAATATAAGGCCAATGTTAAGTATTTTATTTCTCTTGTTCCCTCCCCAAAACCAGATTTTTTTGATGCAAGAATCAGCCTCAGAATAAAAACCGATTGTTGTGTTTGCCATATTTCTTGAATCTCCTCACTTTCCAAACCAGACAGTGCTATAATTGTTCCATCTGCTTCACAGACAGCTGATTATCTGCTCTGGTGGATACAAGAGGAAGAGAGAAAAGAAAAAAGCTGTATACGTGACAGTGAGTCTGAGATGAGTTTTGTTTGTGTGCTGGTGAAACGGCTGACCTCTGCGCAGCTATTGGCCTATAAGAGCTTTCATTTCGGAGGCACAAAAAGCGTCGGAGAACGGAGGCCCAGGTGTGCGACGCGTCGATAAGCTCCCCTCAATTCATATGATCCCGGCTTTATCATTGTCCTTTGTCTGCCTCCTTCTCCCTCTTTCCACTTTCTTTTTGAAGCCAAACTATAAGCCCAGATAGGATGGAGTGATATGAGCCCAATAAATCCCAGGAATTAATTCTCATCTTTTTGGAAATGTTTCTCTTTTCTCACCCTCCCTGCTTTCAGTTTTCAAAATCTTTCTTTTTTCCACAAACAGTTCAGTCGTCTCAGAAAAAAAATATTAATAAAAATAATCTTTCTCTAATAGAATATTTGATCCTCCAAGCAAAACAGAGTCAAATCAGAAGTCTGGTCTCGCAGAGAGAAGAGCACACTGCTTTCTTTCCTTCTTTCTTTGCATTTTGACTGAAAATGCAAGCACAGTCTATTCTGATTTTCCCAAACTATACCGGTTCCTTACTTCAGGTTTACTTCAGACTTTTTTAAAATCTGTCAATAATAATAATAATTCAAGCAACCATAGTGCAACAGTAGTGTAAAAGAAGTGACATAAACACCATGATTTACTTAGTTTTCCAGGTAGATATCTACTTGAGGTCCTCTGCTTTGTTGGGGTTATTGTACTGGACAGTTGTCAGACAAATGGCCGCCTGCTGGACCAGAGCACACAGAGGAATGAGCGATCAAGTCAAAGATGGCAGAGTGACCAGTGGTTGGTTTTTCACTAGTAGAAAAAGATTTATCTTGTTGTAGAATGGTGGATTAGAAATAGATTGAAAATGTCTTCCCAGCTTAATCAGCAGCTAATTTTTTAATCTTGTTGCCACTGCCAATGTCTTTCCTTCCTGGCATTGTGTGAGCAAAATAATGAAAAAACAAAACCTGATGTTCATCAAATTAAGCAAATTTGACTGTCTGCCATTTAGCCTTGTTAAATCTCATAAAAATACATTCTAAAACTTGGCACAGTGAGTTGCTTTTTGGGGATGTTTTGGCCCACTTTGTCTTGTCTTGCTGTGTTTAAGTTGTTCTTGATTCTACAGATCTGGCACCAATCGGTGTGTGGTTGTGGGCGGCTACATTTAAAATCAGCCTGGGTTTGGAGTCAAGTGTTTGCACAGAGTGTTTTCAGAAAGGATGTAGAGGGGGGGAAAAAAAAAAGGAATATGTTATTATTTTTGCCATGTCGGCTAAGGAAAAAGCGAAGTCAGACAATGTATGAAGTATTCCTAAAAGCAGGGACATTTCCTAAAAAGTTGTCTTTTCAGAATACAATGATGAACCCTGAATGAAAAAGCACTTAAGAAATTAAACGTGACATAAGTAAGCTATTACTCATCTGTCACAAGCAAAATAAAGAAAACAAATGGCAGTCTTTAGAAATTTCAGCAGAGCTTTTTAATAACAACCTAAAAGGTTCATTAATAATTGAACTGAAAGGGTAGCAACATCCTCTGAAAGTTCAATTGCTCCTTCTTGCTGGTGGCATGAATTTTTGTTGTTTTTTTTAGCTTATAGCTTCTGAAACTATGTGAAAGGCTTTGTTCAGTGCTGCACTTAAGGACGCCGCTCTGAAGGACGCAAACTCAGCGACGGCAAAAGCAGAATGCGACCTTTAGTCTGTCTTAGGCTGTTGATGTTCCGCCGCCAAACACGGGGAGGGAAGCAAACACGGCTTTGAATAGTGAGCAAGGTTACCTCGCAAAAATGTGTGTGGTGTAGTTGGGAATGAAAGAGTTTTCTTTGAACGAGTTGCAGGCTGTTGGAGAATGATGCTTTACCTTTAAATATGTAGCACTGTAGGTTGATTCTCTGTTTGAGTTGGATGGCAGTAGGTAGGTGTTGGTCTAAGTTGAGACACCGTGGGTCTGTGGTGCCGGGTCTCAACCCAGTGGGAAACCCACCAAAGGGAATCGGATACCCAAAGCACCCCAGCTTTCCTCTTTCAATGCAGACAATGATTTATCTCTAAGGTAAACCTTGTCCTGCCTTCGGAGGAATCGCATTGTATTTGCTCCCAAATATTTCACCCTTGGTCCATATCTTATGACTACAGGTGAAGGGCAGAACTGAGATATGTTTACAATTCTTTTCCCCCAAAGTCTTTGTCATGTCTCAAGTCTATAAAGCACACATCCAAGTAAGTTCTCCAGACAGTAACGACCAAGATTAACCTTCTCGTCCAGTTTCTCCAAGGAGCGTTTGACTGTTTTGTACTGCTGTGAATTATTTCAAAAAGTCAACGAGACGGAAACATTCGTCTATGTATGAACAAATCAAACAAATTAGGTTAATGGCATTTAATTAAACTTAAATGAAGTGGGGTGACTGCTTTTGCACCAGAAATGTTAATTTAGTTGTTCTTATCAAAAACTGCTTCATATGCTTATAAAGTTTGTTTGATTTGAAATGCTCAAGAATTGACAAAAAAGGAAAAACAGAAAATGTATGTAAATTGGAGCCATAGATCAGTGCATTGAGATATTTTCAGTTCTGCTTCTACTTGACCATGACGAACTTCAGCAATTCCTTGAGTGAATTGTCTAACAACATCAACAACAATGAAAAGTCGACCAAGACAGATGAGCGGAAAATCAGAGACAATAGAAAAAGCATTCTTGGTAGTAAACAAAGGTCAAAGAACAAGTCGCTAGGCAATCGGCTCCTCACAATGAACAATCTCAAAGATCAGTCTGAAATTTCTTTGAAAGGTGAACTGCATTATCCAGGTGGAGCTGGAATCAAAAACATAACTCCTTTGAGGCCGTAGCAATGAGTATCAGTCTTATTCAGAGGGGAAGAAGCAGAACTTTAGGCTAAACATTGGAAACTAAACTAGTGGACACAGCTAGAGTGGAAACCAGAAACACTAGAGCATGTTCAGACTGAAAACACAGCAGGAGGTGTGGGACATTCTGAGTCAGTCACAAATGATGTCTGCTTTTAGTTTGAAAGAGTCTTGGAGTGTGCTTGGTATTTGGACACATTTAGATTCTGTATGAGAGGTCCGACTTGGGTTCGAGTTCAATATCAAAGGTTAAGAAGCAAATATGCGAATAGGTTAAGAGCTGCTGTAGTGGGGATGCGATCAGGGGCCTTCCACTTACAATGGAAACTATTTGAATTTTAACACGACACAGTGGCACCAAAGGGCAAATGAGGGCTTTGACATTTGTTCCTTTGCGCTTATGATTATGCTGTTAGAGAATCTTTTGCTTGGTTTTCACCTTCTTCAAGCTCTTCTGCCAGTGGGGCTTGCACTGTTTACCGAGGCCGATGTGGCCAGATTTAAGTGATGAGGAACGCATCATTTTAAATTTGATTCTTAATAGACTGAAGTTACATTAAAAAATTAGAACATGGATTAGCAGGGATTCCTTGACCACTGTTTAACTTGATAATGATAAAATAAGTATTTATAATTGTCATGTTATTCTTTTCAGTGAGTCAGTTTGTTTAAATTATTCCTAATTTCTAATTAATTCCCGCAAAATTTCTTTTAATTCCCATTATAGTAGGTTTACTGTCACAAGGGAAGCTTTAAGACTTTTGTTGTGATTCTCCACTTAGGTTTATGAAACTTTGTTAGATGTTTAAATTCTTGACCTTTCTTTTTCTTTATTGAGAATCAACATATTTCTCAGTATTTATTTAAACTTGATGCATAAATGTACACTTTGACTAAAATTCTAAATCAAGGCAAAATAAATGGAAAACAAATAGAAAAAAATACCAAAATTTGTGTTTGGCAGCTAGTGATTAAAGGAAAGTTTTATAATGATGGAGTGAATGTTCAAAACACCAATTAACTGATTAAAATCTAAGAGTTGATCAGCCTTTTAGAAGTCTAAAAGTAATTTTACAAACTAATTCAGAGGTCTAATAAGCTCATTCCTCTCTGCTGCATTACAAAACAAAAAAAAGAGGCAAATTATTGTGAAATCCAAACACTGAGACTGTTCTTTCACCGATCTTAAGCTTAAGACCACAAGACAAGATGACGGAGCTAAACGTGTCGACGCCACATTCGTTTTCATTCCTAAGCTGTTCTCTGTGTGTTGTACCTGCTATCATTAGCATTAGCATTAGCATTTGAAATGAAGACTGGTATTTAAATGTTCCCTAATTTTAAAAACAACATTTTTTTTACTATATTTGTATCGTTATGTTTAACGCGCTTCAATCTTCTGTCTGGTTACTCCTCTCACCATTTTGATTGCTGTTAGACAGACGCCTGATAGAAGTGTAATTCTAGAAGCTCCTGCAAGTGGGATCATTTACATTCCCTCTGGGTGCTAAACTTTTATGTCATTGAGCTGAATATATATTCCTGATATAATGCAAGTTGTTGTAAAAGGATAGCAGAGAGGGAGAGACTTACAGCTTCATGAAGTTAATATTTTATTCTCTGTCTGCTTTTTAAATCCATAATGCATTCTTGTTCTGCAGTAAAGAGGCAGTGGTTTAAAAAAAAAAAGAAAGACATTTCTTCCACAGGACTGGGTTAAGTTTTGAGAAGCCTGTTAAATTCAGCACCCTCCACGTTTATTGGCACCCCTGGTAACGATGTGTGAAAAGCCGTAAAATGAAAAATTTGCAGCAGAGCTTTGGAGATTTTACCTCATATCCCTGATTTAAAAGCACATCTCTTATTGAAAACCCTCCATTTTCTAATATTTATATCAAAGAAAAAAAGAAATTGAGGGGGATTGAAGTACTAATATCAAACTGAAGGTTGCGCTAGACTACTGAGTTGAACAGACACCATATTTAGAGGTAAACCAAAAGTATTTAAAGCAAATGAATATTTAAAGTTTGATCTATGACGGCATATTTGGGTCAGTGTACATAGGAAAAAACAGAAGTGCATTTCTGTCAAAAATGGCAAAACGTTTGAGATTGGTATCAGAAATGTTCTAGAAAATTCTCTGAGCTCAAAACTTTGAACATTTATGAATTGGCCAGATGGGCACTAGCCCAGGGCGTTGGATGACGTGGGGGTGGCACACGAGAATCTGACAAAAAATACAATAAAACCTTTTTCCTCAGGTGCCCTCTGATCAAGCTTTCCACTACTTTATGCCTTTTTGTAAATGGAAAATTGACACCCACTGCTTGCTGTTGAAAGTAGAAAAGCTCTGCACTTAAACACAATTAAGGCATTTTTCCACTTATTATTATTTTACTCCAGCAAAAATAAAAGATTTTAATGAATACATAAAATGGACAAGATTTTTATTTTTTATTTTTATTTTTTTAAGAAAAATAGTACACCATGTGTTTAGAAAAATAAAGAAACTTCTAGAGGGAGTGTGGACACACTTGAGACCTAAACCAAACACATCCAAGCTGTCATAAAAACAAATCTTCGGACCAAGTTTAAGTCGGCCTGCTGCTGTGCGCGTCGGCGCAAACTGTCAGCGAAATCAAATCTGCTGAAGTGTTTGCTATATCAATGTCCCGCAGACAAACCTCATCCCATTTATTTGTTCTGGGCAAACAAAGTTATTCCAAACTTGGGAGGAAAGACAAATTCCTGAGTGTCTCGGATAACAACCAAGTCAACCATGAAGAGGAAAAAGAAAAAAAAAAAAGAAAAGGTGTCGGGAGTCTGGCTCCGGGAGCAACACATTCATCACCCGATGCTGCCACTTGGAGCAAAACACACAGCGCGTTGCTGTGCTCGTTAACCTTTGGACGGGTATCTGTACAAGTGTGTTTTGTCGGGGGTGCTGTTGAGAAGGATGTAGAGGGAGATGATAGAGTGAGGCTGTCTCCACGAATGAAGACTGAAGCTGACATACACACGTTTCCTCCTTACCGCCACGCGCACGGTTACAGATATACACATAGACGGCTTTTAAAAGGCTATTTCCCCTCATATATTTACTTCCAAATGTATTTGACGGCAGCATTTTCTGTTCAATGTTTGAGTTTTTAAAACGTTTCGCTTATCGCAGGCAGGAAATCCACAAACTTAATTTATGTTTTTAACAAGAAAAGTCTTAGAAATGACAAACCAAGTAAAGTAAAAATATTTCTACAGTGGTAAAAAATATTGGCTTCCTTTCAAATCTCTCTTGCCTTTGCTTTTGATCTAAGTAGTTTTCAAACCATGACTTAATTGCTTAAACAACACAAAAAAGAATCAAACTGGCTTTGAAAGTTAAATGTGATTAAGCACATTTCTTTTAGATTCACTGAGTTTAATTTCACTAACCACATCTACTCCTGATTACTAAGATACCCTTAAAATGAGCAAAGTGCCTGTCCGATTAAATGAAGTAGGATAAAAGGTCTTGAAAAGCAACGATCTAAAGATGTAAAAGACATAAAAGTTTCAAAGAACGGTAACAAAGCTCTTTCTAAAGATTTAGGACTTCAGTAAAGGACAGAGAGGATTCTTATCCAAAAATTGGTGCTGAAAACTTTCTAGGAGAGGCCACTAAAGACTTGTAAAGGAGGACACGAAAGAAGCCAGAAAAACATCTAAAGTACATCTGGCATTTCAGATGCTTGCTTAGCCAAACTCTGGACTTAAATCTAAACTACGTTGTGATAGTATGACCTTACAAAACCTGTTCAGCCTAGAAAACCTACCAATGTGGTAGAAATAAAACAAGGTTTCAGGTTCTTTCCCCTTATTAAATAAAAACATTTAAGTAAATGTAGTGTTGGTGTAGTTCAATGTGTGGCTACATGCTGCAGTACAGCAGACTTGTGTTTGTGTCCATACTGTACGCCGCCTGTCCGGTTGTAAATCATTTCCCCCGGCTTTTCTGTTCCTCTCCGACTAATGTACATAAACAACACAAAAACAAATCACCGGAGGCCGAAAGAAAATGGATTCAGCAGTTCTCGCTCTAATGTTGCCTGGCAACCAGACCAAGGTGATTTAGTAATTGAATACATTCTGGGCGCGTTCGTCTCGAAAAGTGCTGTGGCCCAGTTGTTGGAGCCGAGAAGAGTCTGACAGGAACGCGTCAGGCACGACTGGTTCTGGATACCTGGAAATGGCATGAGCTCAGGGACGTGTGTGTGTGTGTGTGTGTGTGTGTGCGTGCGTGTGTGTGTGTGTGTGTGTGTGTGTGTGTGTGTGTGTGTGTGTGACCAGCAGTAATCACAAATCCTCAGGTCAACTGTTTGGTAAAACACAGGCAAGAAAAGTGTCTGAGTAATGCCCTCTTCTCGGTTAGCGACTTCTGTGTGGTTGGCCTCCAACATGCCATTTAACCTCTGACTCCCCCACTAGAGACGCCTAATAACGCTGTGACGCTATTAGGCAGTAGGCAGTTAGTCTGTTAGTCTGCAGCTATGCATATAAAAGGCAGCATAAGATTTTTTATCAAAAAATTCACACACTCCAAAAGGACTTTGAAGGATGTCGAGGGTCCAGTGTTTGGGATGTTGGCTGCGTTGGGATGTTTTTTGGGGTGAGTACCCACCAACTTTGCACAACTACAAACTGAAATGTTGCCCAATTTTATCTCACTCCTTCACCCAAATTTCACTTCAGACCATTCGAAACCAATTACATCCGCCTGCTATACAACCTGCACCCGTGTCGACACCACCAGGGGTAAGCATGGTCGAAGTTGAAAAATGATGGCGGCCAGTCATGTTAGCATCATCAAGGAGAGCGTTATTTATCAGCCGCTGTTAGCAGATGAGCCTTTGATGGTGTTGGTGCAGTCAGGTGTGTCTAGTCAATACAAACCTGCCCTACACTTTATGAATGGTACCATACTACCTGAACCTGAACTACCAAAAACATTTAACTGCTATGAATACTTTTTCAAGTCGCTATGTATGAAGTAGGTAACCTAATTTGGAAATCAAACAAGGTGCAGAAAGTGAATCCAGTCAGCTTAAAATAGATACTACAATCTGCAGAAAGGAATAGCAAAATTACCGTCTTTGAAAGTCATATTGTGTCGTTTAATGCTACTGAGCTTTGAGGTATGGGGAGAGAAAAAAAAATCACATTAAACATGTAGATCACTAGATTAGTTCTCATTCAAAGTTCTGAAGTTCTAACACTGTTGTCAGATTAGAGTGGGACCTCGTATCAGCATACATGCCGAAAGGTGTCTTCATGCTTCCGTTTGTTTGAGCGAAGACTTAAATTTTGAAATGCTCTAATTATTTTCGAGCTTTGCTGAGGTGCAGACGCTGGTGTGTCGAAGGCAGAATACGTCAGAAACAAGCCTATAGTTTCAGACGAGCGTTGAACATCCGCCGAGATGAAAAAGATGAAACAGAGATGGGAACATCAAACGTGCGGAGCGATAAGGAGGCACAAGTAAAGTTTTTCCACTGTCTGAGCCAGGTTTGATTGATGCTCTCCCCGTTTTATAAGATTTTCTCAACAAAGCTGCCTGAAAGCTTCACATCAACCACTGTTTTCTACAAAGACGGTAAATGTTCATTGTGAGTTGGTATTTCCCAAGTAGAAAAACCTGTAGCCCAGGCGTGATACAAACTGTTCTCGCAAAAGACACAGCATTCAAACCAACACCATTCGTTTTTGGTGTTTGTGTGTCGTTTAAGTGCTTTCCTGGCACTGTTTATTTAATTTTTAAGTCCTAACTTAACTCAAGCTCTTTTAAAGACAATACCATGGCAACCTATCAATCCCAAGAACATTAAGGGAAGTAAGTTTCATATTTTGCCATCTGGTTGGTAAATCTGTGGGGATTTTCTCGCTGTGGCATTAGCATCTAAATGAAAACAGACTTAAAAAATATGAAAATACAACGTATTGGCAGCCAAGGCAATAAAGAGAACAACCTGTTTACATGAGTCTCTTTCCTTCTTTGCTGCTGGTTTAGTAGATAACCCTACATTGACCTTTCCACTGACATGGGTTGTGTGTGTTTTATTACTTTGAGTTTATGTAGATGTACAAAAAGAGTTGTGCTGTGGTCAATAGTCAATGTTTTACTGTAAACATAAGCTTGTCATGGCAGACAGAGGTCGCCAAAGTTGGTAAAAAGCACCTCAAGATTTGTCCTGAAATGCTGAAAGCTTTGGACATCGTGGGATTGTTTGACCCGAATCTTTAGCTTTGTAATCTAATGATGGAGGACTGAGTCTAGAGCGGTAGACCCCCGTTCTGAGAAGTAGGACCTGAAAGAGTTGTGCTCCAACTATCAAAAGACCCAATATTCCTGGGAAAGTTTACCTTAGGGGTTTTGGGTAAGAAGGATCTACTGACTGTCGAAGCAGAACTATGAACCAGATTTTTACCCTCCGAGTTACTTTTAGCGCATACTGGATTGAGTCACAGCTGTACATGACGGTCTGATGATCTTTGAGTCTCATCTATTTTTGAATCTCTAGATCAGGGCATATTTTGTTTTTTTTAGATGTTTTAGCCTGTTTTATGTTGTCAAACAGGTTCTGTTTGTGATTTGTGTCTTCCGGTAACATTTGGGTTAAGCGTCACTTAACAAGAAGGGCAAATATATTTTAACATCAAACCTACATTGGTTTGGATAGCTTCTTTTTCCTTTAGTAAAATAAGACTTTTTTCTATTTCCCCAGTCTGTCTTTGTCTAATAATTTGTTTGATGATCTAAAACTTTGAGGTGTGACAAAAAAAGAAACAAAAACAGATGAAATCTGTCAGCGGACAAATATTTATTCATGGCATTGTGAATAATAATCCTCTAGTGAGTCAAGTCCTTGGGGCTTTATTATTCCACGCCTGTCCCTTGTGAGGCTTTCAAATATTAATAAATAAATCTAACAATTCACACGGATGGGAAGAGCAAGTCGATAATCATTAATTAAGTCTTCAAAGACAAAAAAATATATTTTTATATTCCATGTCGCCATTATTTATTCCCTGGCACTTTCCATGAAACATAAGCAGCACTTAAGCACCAGAAAGTAACGTAAACTGACAAAGACTGAGGCACAGAAAGTGACTATTGATCATGATGTACTGCTTCACAAACATTTAATCGGCAGAAGGTTCACTATTAAGTGACCGCAACACGATCCGTTATCTCCAGACAATGGTGCCCGACGTTGGCAACACATTTCTAAACACGCAAAGCTGTCAACACAATGTGCATCTGTGTGAAAGGGAAGGCCAGACCGCAAACGCAACAGTCGACATGTCGGCAGTAGAGACAGCAAGCTGTCTCCATTGTTGCCAAAGGAGACAAAGGAGTGTGTAATTAGCGAGAAGCCGGGTCCACTCGATTTCAGAGAAACATATCGACGCATCAAGTCCTTCATGTTCCACCTAAAAGTGATCAGGTTAGAGGTTTAAATCGATAACTCAAAATGGAGCCCGCACAAACGTGATCTATTACTCTGTTGAGTGTAGAGACATTAAAGCAATAGAAAACTTTTCAGTTAACAACTGACAATTGATTAGTAGTAATGAAAGAATCTCGCTTTCTGTTTACTTGTGTCTCTCTAAATTAATAGTCTTTTTCTCTTACCCATTTTAGACCATAATCAGTTTTTATTTCAATTATCCAAAAATATGTGCATTTCTACCAACTCATTGAAATCAATTTGCTTTATTTAAATGGTGTTAATTCAGAACAGATGTTGCTTCAAGGAACTCATACAAAAAATCATTTCAGTTCAATCAGACATACGTTCCAATTAGGTTTTCAAATAAAGAAAAGTAATGAAAAACCATGAATACAAACAAACACGAAAGTTCCCATAACCCTTTGATTTTATTTGATTATAAAAATGCCTTGAAAATAAATTCTAATGAACAAACTAATTGGGTTTTGTTTAATTTTAAGCTGCTCTTAAGTTTTGAAAGCAAATTCAAATCGGTCTTTGAAAGATTTAAAAAAATAATTATTGAAGATCAAAACCATCAGAATATTTAATGACTATGATAAGTTTTTCATCATGCTTTAAATTAGAGGGGGAAATTTAAAAAAAAAAATTCTGATTAGAAGCAGCTCCGTCTGTTCGCCTTTGTCCTTAAATTTCAAGAACAAAGCACAAAAAAGTGCTTTAGTGAGTTTCACTGTCACAAGTTCCACACAATTTAATGAACTCATCTGAGAAAATGAAAAATGGCTTTGATTTATGAGTTTGAAATTCTTGGAGTACCAGTGCTAATGGCTAAAAACCTTTTTCTCCAAATTCTTTTGAAGCCAGAGAAATACAGGTGCATATCAGTAAATTCAACTATCAACTATCGTTTTTATTTCAGTAATGAATCTTAGAAAAGGGAAACTCATTTGTTATAGCGACTCATTTCACACAGCAATTGATATTATATTAAAAACAACAAAAAATAGCCAAGTCTGTACCTCAGATAATTTGAATATTGAAATAAACACAGAAATGTCAGTGTATATTGATTTATTTTGTCTAATATGCCACTAAACACTAAGCAGGAAAGTAGCTGAATTGTCAACAGTGAGGTCCCGCCCCGGGCCCAGGAAAAACTATCAGCCTCCCTGGTGATTTGTCACAACGGTATCAGTTAGCAGTCTCCTCCAAGATGGCGCCAACTCAACATTTTTGTGTTGAAAAGAATAATTTTTAATTGGGCTGACGTCATATTCTAACATAGAAATTAAACATAATTACTCAACATCCCTTTTATTTTTCAGAATCAACAGTTCTGCAGCTCACCACCAGGTGCCACTGTTAGCTAGTAGCAGCCCTCCCTCCCCCATTCTGCAGACTTACTCCCTTTCTGTTTCTCTCTACCCCCATGCATCCCCTATATGCTTCCCTCTCCACCCCTTTTTCTCCTCCTCCATCTTTTTTTTTCTTCTTCTTCTTGCTTTAAAACAAAGTAATTGCCTGCAGCACAGTTCACAGTCTCCTGCTCTGTCTGACGCAGATCAGGCTCCAACCAGTCAATCATTACGCTCTACCACAACAGTGAATACCTCATGTGGATTTGAGGAGTCACGGAAACCTGTTGTTGACATAAGTGTGTGAAGGTGCCATTATCTGTGCTGGTATGCGTGCGTGTGTGTTTGCATGTACACGATTCTTAGTCACCGTTCAAGGCGGACGGATATAAACGTTTTGAAAGTTTGGAGTCATACTTATGCGTGACGGTGTGTGTTTTCTGTGTCTCCCATACACACGGGATTAGTGACAGACATTAATCTCCAGCCAGCATTCATCTGTCACTCAGACATCTATAATTCAAAAGCAACCAGGCAGAGGTCTTGCTGGGGTCCACTGGCGAAGAGAGAGAGGGGAATTTTTGCAATGATCGATTAATTTTCCTCCAATTTGTTCGCCCTTTCGCTTGCGTGCATATCTATGAGCGTGCGTGGCGTTTAGGAGCAGCTTATTTTGGGATTGCAATTGCTCAGTGAGCATTACACTGCTGCATGTGTGACTTCAAAAGGTTTTCCAATAAATGTGGATTTAGCCAAAGAGCCACGGGAATGTTATTGCTCTGCAGTTTGATGGCCGTATCTCCTTTCCGCTGACAACAGTTCATGATGGGAGATGAAAAAGATTTGAAATTGTTTTGGGGTTTTTTCTTTCAAAGGGTAAAAACCTGACAAAAACTAACATTAGATGACCTGAACTCCGCGAAAGGAAATATTTACTCACAAAAATGCACCTGGGAGAAATATACATAGTCTTTGTTTTTCACACTACAATCAAACTTTATGCACAAACAGGACAGAGATGCACCGATTTAAATTTAATATCTGTATTAGTCCCATTTGTTCCCCCCATGGCTGCAACTAACGATTATTTTGATGATCAGTCAAATAATCGGTTTAAAAAAGTTGGCACATTTTCCATTTTTTTATTGAACCACTTAACCCTTTTTATACAACAGTAAAAATAATAAAACATCAGATTTTTATAGCGTTTTTCTGGACACTCCAATGCTTTTAAAGCAGAAAATAAGTAAAAAGAAAAAAAAAAGACAATGTCAGAAATACAATAAAAATGCAAATAAACAAACATAATTCCTTTTTTGAAAAATAAAAATAAAATTTTACTGCCTAAAATGTAAGAATGTAGCCTTTCTTTAGTTAATTTGAACAGGGTGAAGCTAAAACAGCCACTTAAGTAGTTTTGGCTAAAACTTACAAAGGTGTTTCTATCTTAAATGCAACGTATATCTTTATATATTGTACAGTTTTGGCTTTCACAAAATGGCCTTTTTTAAGAGTCTGAATACTCCAGTTAATGATTAATCGATTACTAAATTTGTATAATTTCAGCTGTAGTTCCAATTTAAATTGTAAAGTCATCTTAACCCGATTAATGAAATTTAACCACGTAAATATTCTGATAGTTGCTGCTTATTTGTCACTGAACGCTTCATATCAAATACTAAAATGAAGCTATCGCCCTTTTCTTCCTGTCAACTCTGACCAAGTGAGAATACTGTTTTGTAGCCTTAGTTGCTTTGCACAAAATGCTAATAAAAAATAGAAAGGGGTGCAAATCCTCTTGCGAGGCTCTACTCTCTGCACTCCTGATCCAACTAGTTGCCACACATATATCATGGAGATATATTTTACGACTCACCAGGTGAAGCAACCCCAGTTGGAAGTCGGGTAATAAAACAAGACAATGCAATGTCGAGGAGAACGGGACGAGAGAGGGATGTGCAGAGATGACAGGAGGAGACAGAAGCTTGTATTCAGATTTACATACCTAGCAGGCGAACGCTGACAGAAGCAGAGAGAGGCCTAATTAACATAGAGAACAGCGGCGCCCTGAAACCTGGCGAGCCGCCGTGAGACAGTCAATCCCACCTGAAGAATCCTCCTCTGCGCCTCTTCAAATAATCATTCGAGGTCTTGAGTTCACCATGTTCTCCTTCTGAATGCGCAGCGGCTCCGGCGCTCACAAACTCCACAGCATCATCATTATCTCATCCGTACAAGTTTCATTTATTCACAAGTACCATCTTTTGTTTTGTTTCAGCCTGTTGGTTTGATAATTATTTATTTTAAAAAGATGTAGCAAAAGTATTTCACTGTTTAGGACTGAAGCAAGAATGAGGTAGCTTAATGCGGCTGTAAAGTCTCATTAATTGCTAACAATTAGCATCAGTGTCGTGATAATAGACTTTGTGAATAGTGTGTTGGGCTGCAGTGAATTTCACGTTTGATCAAATTTACTTCATAAATTGTCCCTGAAAGATGATATTTTGATAAATCTCAAATGCACTGGCAATCTTCGGTAGGTGTGTGTCTGTGTGTGTGTGTTTTCAGTGTCTCTACATACCTTTGCCTTTCAACAGTTGAGCATTTGGTCAAACTCCAACCTTCCTCCAATCCTGAACCATATAGAAAATGAGTGAGAAATGTGTAGTACCTTTAAATATCAATATAATGTGAATTAATATAAAAAAAGGCAAAGTTTGGTTAGAAATCTTTCGAGCAAAGACTATATTACAATATTATGTATATAGAACTTTATAGGTGTTTAAAGCTTAGTTATTTCTTTCAAGAAACACACTTTAACTGAGGAGATAGAAACATACCCTTTATTCATAATGTATATTCCTCTAAATAGGTTCCTCAAGGTCTTTCTAAAAAAAAAAAGTAGCATCGCAAAATATGCAAAAGATTAATTTAAAATACCAAAAGCTCAAACAAGGACGTGACATTGACAGCTATTTACACAAGCTAAATTATGCACCGTTTACGCTTTTGGAGGATTTTTAAGCATGTAAAAAGGTCAAACATAACCTTAATATTTTAGCACTTTCGAAAGAGAGAGAAAGTGTGTGTTTGACAGGTCCATTCAATTAATGAAATCTAAAAGAAAGGCTCAAATACAAAGGTGACCACAGAAAGGAAGCCGAAAGGATATAAAAAAAAAAAAAGCATAGAGAAAATAGGAATAGTGCTTGTGGCTGAAAAAATGTCAGGGCAAATGGAGGTTGTTAAATATGCCATTTGGTGGGCCTTTTTCTGAAGCAACTATGGGCAGCATGCTGAGTGCAAATTCCTCTTTTGGCTCTCAGGGACACTTGTGTTTCCGGAGGATCTGGTCTGAAAAATTACCTTCATACTCATTTGCCTCTTCTCCATCTGCTGGATCACTACGTTACAAATCTCGCCGCCGCCGCCGCCTCCCGATAAAAACGCAAAAATCCAACTGACATTTGGCAAATAACCGCCGCCTTATTTGCATGAAACTGTCTGGTTCTCAACTTCCTGCCATCCTCTTATTTAACTTAATCTCTGCTCAGACCAGCCTGCCCTTGTTTTGCTCCATCTAACTCGAGCAGTTGTAAAATATTTCACCAGACTGCAACAATCTCATTCTTTTTTTAAAGTCACTTTCTCTTTGTGCGTCCGAACCACCGACACTTGCAGAAGTTTATGCTCTATACCGTCGTGATTGTGTGGACCCGAATGAGACGAAAAGTTGATATGAAGATTTAATGAAAAAGTAACAAACAGAAACGTACACAGGGAGTCAGAGCAGAACAAAAAAAATCCAATGAGCAACAGGGACTAAACAGGATTGCAACCAAAGGTTACGAAAGGCAACTAAGGTTGCAGCTGTGAGGGGAGAGAAAGAGAGAGCAGACAGGAAATCAACAAACTAGAATCTGTAACTTAGGATTGAAATGAAGCAAAACTGAAAGAATCAAGAGAAACTAAGGACACAGATAGGTTTGAGGACAAACCTCAAAACATTTCAAACAACCCAGGAAAAACTAGATTTTATGCCCAATTCTATAATTGAGCATAGTTTGTTGATGCAGATGTACGTTCTTTCATCTGTTAGGGAAACTTTTTTTTTTCTCCTGCAAAATATCATTTAAAAATGATGTTTTTTGTATTAATCTAACCCTCTAAGATCCTGCTGTGGTGTTTGCTTGTCATACTCCCCCTCTGAGAGTACCTGTTACAATAAAAATGCTAATTATCCGCACATGTATACTGGAACTTTAAGGCTCCAACATCAGACAGCGCGCAGGCCTAAAACATGAGTCCATGCTCTCGGTTTTCATGCGACTGATCCCTACTGCGAATCTTCATTTGCATTTTTTTTTTCCCCTTCCTCCACACGAATGGTTCTGCGGCGTTCCCATCTGTTGACTGGATCCTGTGAAGCCAGGTGTGCTTGTACTCATTTGTTTTCTCCTCTTATTTGGAATGAAATTGTGTTATTAATGCTAATTTGCACAGCGACGTGAGCCACGGCCAGAGAGTTTGCTCTCCCAGCAATCCGAAACACACACATTATGAGCGTAGCAAGCGACCTGAGCGTCATGATGAGGAGGGGAAGAAGGAAGGGTCAATATTTTTCAAGTGGACGGTGTCTTGTCCTGGATGGCAGCCTTTAACACACTTCTCATATAAACTCACATAGTAGCCCCTGGTGGAGTTGGGTTACAGCTCAGGTTCGCTTTGTTTTATGGGCCTCTTGACTATAAAACTCACCAGTTAATGTTCTAGCTCTGGAATAAGAGGACTTTATTTCTTTTTGCATCAAAAAGACATGATTACGGATGATTAAGCCACGTCTTTAAATAAATTCATCAGTCCCGCTCGAATAGCATCTCGTACTGGGATTTCCCTCATTATTGGGTCAAATTGCAGACTTCCTGGTACATAAAGACAGCGGCCAAAGATGAATAGGGCAAATTCTACGAACGCCGACCAATTACTGCTTTTCAACAATGCAATCCCATGGAGACCCTCTTCCCCTCGCCTCTCTTCCCTCTACAGCAGATTGTTAGTGTACACAGGAGCAGTGACTGGAAATCAATGCTCTTGCTTGTTCCAGGTTGCCGTTTCCACCTGTATGTGTGGTGTCTTTCATTTACGCCTATTAAAAGACAAGGGGTTTGCTGTGCCATTTGTACTTCAATTGTTTAAAAGCAGCAAATTGATTATCCATAGAAAGTAGTTGAGGATGTGGACAAAAAAGGTTTAGTTGAAGACTCAGCTTTGATGGATTCTCAGTCTTGTGGATTGATTTGTTTTGGGAACTTTATACTGGACTAGATGGCTCTCAAGTTTATATCACCTCAGCATTGTACTTTCAAAGTGCTTATGATAAAAATGGCTTCTGAATTTGCGACATGCTGAAAGTTTCACCATTTTTAATAGTAGCAGGACTTCACAAACTTCGAAACAGAGAGCACACTGATGGGCGCTCACATCCTGCTCAAGACACAGTGGCACACACCACATCTCAGACTGCATCACTCAAGGTCGCGACCTCTGTCACACACACCGCAGCCGGCCCGCCGACAAAACACATGCAAATTCATGCGCTCTCCCCTCGGAGATGGCACTCTCATATTCATCCACATGCACATGCGGACCGTCATCACTTTGCTGCTCATCTTGGTTCCCCCTCCTTCCCCCCAGCTGTCCGGTCTGGTCCAGGTTGGTCGCCAGGAGAGCGGAGGCAGGCCGAAGCTGTCCGCTCCACTTACCATCATTGTCTGGCAGCAAACCTACAGGGTCGAGCTCAACCTCACTTCCTCTAACCTGCCTCAGCAGGGCCTGATTGATCCCGCCTGGCACTGGAGAGGCCGGTGGAATGAACAGGGTGGCGGAGGGGAAGGGGAAACTGCAACCCTCTGCAGATCTGGCTCCAGACTGGGGTCACATTGCTGAACAAGTGGATTCAAATGGATTGATGGATGTGCTTGGGTTTGGGAAATGTAACAATTATTACCATCTGATCGCGTTCCCCAGCTCTGTTTCTCTCTGAGGGCTGATGCATGGCAGGCACAAGGCAAGCACAAACAGAGCCTGATGTAGCTCATCGCTATGAAAACAAAGGATTGCCACTAAGGAGTTTCATATCTAATCATGTAGTTAGTCTTAATTTTCCACCTAGTTGAACATGTATCAAGTAATCCTACAAAGCATAAGTATGCGGATGTAAGAAGAAAAAAAAATCAAGGCATGTGGAAATATTCGTTCCTTGCCAAACTGAATATTATGCATCCATTTTGGCTCTTGAAACTCAAATATGACGGCGTTTTTTTTATCCCAAAATGTTTCTCCATTGGCTTCGAAATCCCCTAACCTCCTCCTTCGTGGGTCTAATTAGCTCTGGCAGCAGCTACTGCTGCATGTCCCTGAGTGACGCTCAAGTTGGATCACTCAACAGGGACTCACAGCCAGGCGAAAACTGGGTACAAAGGTTGCTTTTAGTGTGTGCTAATACTGAAAACTGCTAAGTGGCGGTGTTCCAAACTGACTGTCTTTACAATACGTTTACAACAATACAGAAAATATCTTGACTAGAACTTTTGTGGCCTTACTTGAAGATGTGACGAGTGTGAAGAATGCCCTCAAATATGAATGTGCTGTACACAAATGTTGAATTATAATCGATATGGACTTCAGATATTATTTAAGCAGATTGGTGGCATGCATGATTTAGATCCTTGGCCTTTGACAGTTTCATAATGTTGACTGAAAGACATTGACCATGCCTTAGAGGCCACAGAGTTGCTAACAAATTAGGTTTGTCGTCCCATTATGTGAAGAAACCTTTTGTTCATCACAAAAGCGTACTAAAATCTGGTAACTGTGACCATTTCTCATCTGTTTCCACCAGGAGCATCTTCATTTTTAGTTTTTATTTGTGGACACATTTACCCAAAGTTTACCTGGCGTAAGTCAACTTGTCACCATCTTTCTGTACTGGAACTTGCCACTGACTCAAACTGAAGATGGCAGATGTACACGGCAAAATTGATTTGCGGAGATGCGGGGGAACACATGACCCCACCTGCTCAATGGTAGCCTGCAGCCAACATCCGCCCCTCCAAACGTCTTGGGACATTCTGAAGGGATGCTGCTGGATCTAACTTTAACAGGGAGACTGAGTGCAGCTCCAGATGGTGAGTTCACCTCTGACATGCAAATGGCCAGAGTAGCTCGAGGGTCTTCTGTAATGAGAGAGATGGACTTGCTCGAGTGTCCGATTCAATAAGAGGTCTTCACCATTAAAAGTCACAATACTTCAGGGTAAACCGAGGTCCACACAGAAGTCGGAAAGTCACAAATATTTCACTCCGCTGCAACATATTCTTTGACAAAAGCTTTTAAAAATACTCAAATAGAAAGTCTGGGCGCTGTGTTTATGTTTCCGAGGTGACTGATGAGTGCCTCATCATGTCCCAGGCTGAAAGGAGCCTCTATGACAACCCAAACAACGAGAATCAGAGAGACGGGGCAACAGGGCATCATTAGCACACTGTTGCCAAGGAACCTGTATTGTTAAAAGCAGTACATCTACAGCTGTTGCATCCAGAAGAGCTGAAGAAATAATAAATACTTTTTCTGGGCCCCGAATGTGACAATCTTGGCAGAACAAAAAGGTGAGACTTGGGCAGAGAAGAACAAAAACAGAATTCATTTCAGAAGGTGTAACTTAAAGCATATCTACTGTGCTGTTGCAAAAACTCTGTATCCAGCCTTAAACAGAAGTCTTCTCTGTGCATCTGCATCGACTCAAGTTCCCTCCCATCTCCATTGGCGGTTTGTGTCAAACGCCCAACCGGCCAAAAACGAGCAAATCAGTTCGCTCACATCGCTTGTGTGAGCTAGAACTGACACAAACCACTGAAACCACAGCCAGATCCCTGAATCATAAAATTGGAGTCATGGTGTGGGAAATGAGCGAACATGAGAGGGGAATACAGGATGACAGCTGCTGCACCGCCACTACGGCCCATATGGTGGACTGAGAGGGGGGCAAACCCCGCCGAGACAAGTTGAGGCTGGGCATGGGGCTTGGATTAAAACCGCTGATACCACATTCAGTCTCTACAACCATTCTGCAATGAAAAATTTCAACAGAAAAAGAAAAAGTAAAATACTAAATAGTCCAATGATGTGTGGTTGAACAGCTTCAGCAGGACTAAATGACACATTGGAGAATTAAGTAATAAGTAAGTCCGGTGCGAAACACTCATCATCAGCATTAAAAAACAGGAAGGAACACACACGACATGCTAGCAAAGAGTTTTTCTCAGCAATGATTGTGAAACGTGTTATAGAGACAGTTTGATGGAGGGCAAGCCTCGAAGAACATCTACTGGATGCCTTAGAAATAAAGTCCTATTTCTGTACATTGAAGGTTGTTATGCAGCAAAATGGGGAAAAGCTTAATGTGCCTGCAAGCGTTTGCAAAGCACAGCATTTCCTGAGTAATAAGGGTTATTTCCCTAAATTTGCACATTGGAAATATGGATGTTTATGCAGCCATTTTCCTGTGGGTTTAGCATTTGCTGGTTCGGGTAATTGTAGAAGTGGAAACAGGTGCGTTGGAGTCTGAGGCGAATCCCACCTGTGGCAAACAATTCTACAATCAAGGCCTCTTCAGCAACTCAGCCATACTGCTTCCTCTCTGCCAGCCTGAAGGCTCTGTTATCGCCAGTTTCTGCATTTCAAACCAAACCATTTTGCCTCTTTATGTTTTTTTTTCTTCCCCAATCTCTTCCTGTGCTCATTCGTCGCTGTAGGCTTTTCTGCTTTGGCCTGTCATCTCTGTTGCACCACTGCTTCTTTGGAACCGTTTTCCTAAAACACTCTTGTTCGTCAGCCCAGTAGCTCAGCTCCTGGCCAGTTTGCCCCACTGACAGCCAATCCCCATTTTTGGAGCGGTGGTTTTTCCTCCTCTTTACACCGAAACTGACTTCGAAACCATACAACTGTCAACTGTAATTCAAGCTCTTAGCAAATCAGCTGCTCCCCGGCCAGCAACAAGTTAGATGCATGCATTTGTCCAACCAACAATCCGCCTTGAACAATACACTTCCTAGAAAAACATCTGTTATGCTCATGCTCCACTAGCTGCCTTGTCTTCAGCCTATTCCGCATCACACTGTACGTCTGCATTATGCATGGGTGTGAATTCTGAATATACACCATTTAACCTCATGTGAATCTTAGTGTAATTAACAAAAATAGGTGTCATCTTTGAGAAGCACTTAAGCTTTTTATTAACCCTAGCGTTCGGGAAATGATGCACCTATGAAAAATCTAGTGTGTGCTAAATCTTTGATGACGTTCTTGGTTGTATCCCCTACGCACGCGGCTGCTGGATCATAAATAAAACATGATGTTGCTGCATATGGATTGTTAACAACCTGCAAGTGCCCGTGCGCACACACACACACACACACACACACACACACACACACACACGCAGACAAACATTGTAATTATACGCTTGTCAAATGCGCTGTGCGCTGCGGCGTCGTCTTCTATGCTTTCCCAAACACCCACATTCTTTGAGATGGGGAGATTCAATGCTGCATCAACAGACAAGGAGAATTATTTACACAAACACACATATAAAAAAAACATAAGAGAAAGCTAAGACATTGAAGAGCCACAACATGAATTGTTTAATTTCACCGATTTTACTTTGACAGTGCTTTTAAAGGTATCAAAGGAATGACTCATTATGAGTCTGTGAAAGCATCTGCTGCTGTTGTCCTCCGTTGGTAGTAATGGTAATAATGGTGACCTGAGATGAAAACCTGGTAAATAATGAGTGCAAATGCCAGTGCTTCAGTTTTGTTGATTGCTTGGCTACAGTGATAGCAAAAATGGCATTTACCCCCTTACAGATTTCTCTCTTTTTTTTTTTTATGTTTCAGATCACTACACTTATACAAAATGCTGTTTTTCAGTTCATGATTTAGATGTAACTATCCTCCATGTTCAATTAATTTGTGGAAAGCTGAATTCACTTTTTAATTGTGTTTCAAACCACAATATTTTTACAGCCCTGGTCGTGCCATATATCATAAATAACACATACTCAGTTCAACATGCGGTGAATCACGGTGGCTTTTCACCTTTTGGGTACAAGATAAACTGACACATTTGCACACATCATGGGGCGACTCTTTCACAGAATGCACGAGTGTTTTTTCGGGTTTTTGAGGCTCTGCGATCACCTTGATGCCGAAATTGCATGAGCTACGTGAAGCCATAGCAAAAACATTAATAAGCATTCATGGATTTATGTCTGTTGGTTTTGTGTTTCTCCTCACACTCTTATCCATTTATGTACCTTAACCTTCAGCGTTTGACTGCATCTTCCGTCCGCATGTGTTTGAATGATGGCTTTAATGCAACTGTGTGTTTATGCATGGGTGCGTGGTGTTCAAACGGAGGCGTGTGAGGCCCATTGCTGGCCATCCAACCAGACAGGTGTCAGGTTGGATCATCGCATCGCTCCAGTGGCCAGGTGGAAACCTGGAGGAAGAAAAGGTGAATCATTGAGCCACAATGGGGCACTGGAACTGCTCGGTTTGTGTGGCGTTGAATTTTCGAGACAAACACACGTAGGCTTTTATCACTGTCTAAGAAAAGTAGGCGAAAAGCGATGAAAGCTTGCATTAAACTGACTGGGGCCACTACTACTACTACCACTACCGCTGGTGCCAACCACCTCCACAGACACGCATTCACACTGAGTCACAAAACAATCCCATACCAAGTGAGAAACACACCTACTCACACATGGCTGCGTGAATGAATCCAGGCACCCAGTCATACACCATAAAAAAACGCTGTCAATGGACACATCAAATCATTACCAACTTGATTGAATGTAAACACACACTATCTCTAAAGGGACAGTGTTTGTTAGGGTGTGTGTGGCCTGCTTTTTGTCAGTGCTTGATGAGAGAACTGATCACCCTTCCCTTTTTCCTTCATCTCCCTTCATTTTCTCTCTCCTAATTAATTTACACACACGTTCATGCACACGCAAATACACACACACATGGTGTTGTGAAGATAATTGCCACTGCAGAGATGTGGGCTAATGACAGCAGAGTGGAGCAGAAACAAGAGCGGACGGGACGCTGTTCCCTTCAACGCGTTTTTGCGTACACTCACACACGAACACGCACACTGCCGATCTCCTTCCCATTTCTGTCTTGTTTTCTATCATTCTTCACCCCACACACACGTCCCTGTTCCTTAATCCTGTCGCCTCCATCACTGCCCTCCTCCTTCGCCACTATGTTGCTTCCTCTCCTCATCCTGCTTCCCACTCTCCCCTCGCTCTTGCACATGACCCAACATTCTTCTTTTTTTTCTCTGTCACTCTCCCTTTCTTTTTTACTCCCACTTCCTCTCATAATTTCTTGCCATCTACTCCTCCCCTACCACAACCCCTCTCCACCCTTCCTTTGCCTTTAGGTGATGAAGCAACAGCAGAGTGTTGGGGCTCCTCCGATCAAGGCTCCGTTAACCACAATTGAGGGTGACATGTGGCGGGACGAGACCCCTTGTACCGGAAAAGCTTGGCTGGCCTGCCTGCTATTCAGCCTGGCGCTTGCCTCGTCTCCTCCCACTCCCTCCACCCTTCTCTGGCTTTGTGAGAGTGAGTGAATAGGTGTGCATTGCTAGCCTTCCTAATGTGGAGGAAATGTTTGGGGCCCGCTGGGCTGTGAAGGGCTGAACGTACCTTTGTTGCTGAGAGTGAGAGGCTAGGACTGGAAGAGACATACAGGCAGGCAAACACTAACACAATGCTATTTAGATAGATTGATGTCCTTTTCACCTTCTCTTTATTTCCTCTGAAGAAACTTTCTATTCTTGTGCACTGGACTTTCAGTTTTCAGAGAGTGAAGAAGTCCTTTGAGAGGTGGATTGATGGACCCCAACTGTTCCCTTTGAGTTGTCTAGCATAGGCCCATGATTTTTGGGCCTATTTTATCTGTGTCTACTGTAAAAGCGGTCCATACGACCAATCCGGACAGCTCCATTCCTGGGCTGACTTCAGGTGTAGGTCCATAGGACAATGGAGCTATGGGTGTAACGGAAAGTCTTCACTGCTAGCAACAAGCGTCAGACGTACTAGTGTGTCACGTTTATTGTCGCACAAGCATTTGTGTGGCGTAATGCTTGTGTGACAAGCATTAGCTAGTTGGGTCCAACTAGGAGAGAAAGAACTCTTCTGATACACCGGCCCATAAAATGGTGTACCATGATGCATGCTGCTTAGTGGAAACGAGGCATATGTTAGAGGCTATTAAACTTTCACAAGATGAAAGATGAAAAACAGATGAAAATTTTAAAAGACAATACTAAAGTCTGTTTTATTTTTGGAGATATGGATATTTAGTACAGATTGTCACAATACTGTAAAATTCAAGCAGTCCAACAAAAACGGAATAAAAATCCTTTAGTGCGCCACATTTATTTATTAAAAGAATCATCACATTGATACCACATACAAGGATGTCAAACCGGGTACTAGTAAGCTGCATTTTATAAATTGGCCAATGAAAGGGAGCTTGGTAAGAAGAGAAAAATAAACATATGGGGACATTTTTGCAGTGAAGTTCTCCAACTTAATGCATGTAAAAGAGAGAAAATATATCAATTTTAGCATTTCCTTACAAAAGTAAATGTGTTTGGCTGAGTTAACATTGGAGAACATTGTTAGATTTTTAGTTTGTGGTGCTTTCTAAGGTTATCTTGCAGCACACCATCCTCAGCAGCTGCTTCAAATATTTTCGGTCCAACAGAATCACTAAAGCATTTGCTCTCCCTTATTGGCTATTCTGGAGCTCTTCCCTGTTGTATAGAAGTATGGGGTAAGCAATATCATTTGCTGGAAGCAGAAAAAGCACAAAACAATAGCACCCTTGGCTGTGGTTTGTTTGACCAAATGCACGAACACTTGCATGAAAATATGCACCAGTGCACACACAAACACTCTCACCAGGCTCCAAATCGACTTAATGCCTTTTGCTAATTACCTTTACATTTTTACACTTTTGCTTACGCCAGCTCTGTTTTAGGCAACAGCAGGCAATTGATTTCTTTGGGGCATGTGGGCGTGTGTACATTTGTCAGCATGTCCACTGTGTGCTTAGTGGTCTGCAGGGTCACGATAGAATCCATTTTATGGGAAACGCAAGGGCAGAGCAGCTCTCCGGCGTGACAACGGACAGCGAATCTGTTCGGATTAATGTTCTCGTCCTGCCCGGTTGAAATCACAGCTGCGCCGTGCTGGGACTGTTTTGACAGTCGGGGGGGAAGGCGGACGGAAAGAGTTCCAAACAGAGTTGTCCAAAAATGCAGGAGGCAAACACGAAGTTATCACTTTCAACTACACTCCGGGGTCACATCCAGAACGCGATGCGGTCCGGTCTGTCCCGAGACATTTGCTTCACAAAGGGAAACCGGACATTTTACATCAGTAGAGAAAACATTCCAACTCATTCTGCTGATGTTAGTCAAGAGACAAAGGGAAAAATCTGATGAAATGCTAGTAGAAAGTGGGTTTGTTTAGTTCAGTGACGTATTTTCATATTTATTTAGCATCACTTTACTCTGCATGACTCACTCTCCATTAAACAATGTAATTAAAAAGCAATAACTATTTTGTTTTGCTGGCTAGAAATAGTCATTCATTTCTTGTGAGCCATTTTCACATTGCTTTGGTGTGGAAAACTTCACTTAGAGTTTTAAGAATAAAAAGTTAGCCATTAAGCTGTTAGCTTATAGGCTACAAGCTAATTAGTGAGCAATAGCACTCCCTCTGGCATGCTACAGTTTCACAGGTTTTTGACAATTTTCCTATATTAGGTTACTAATTTAACACTATGACTAGAGTTTAGAGTTACTGCCAATGACTATTTAACAAACTAAATGCTATTTTGGAAAGTTGTACAATTCTGTCATTACCAGTCGTTGATGTAGAGTATACGATAACTGTTCCCCTGAGTCAAATTATCTGAGTTATCCCACCCATCCCGCACTTTTTTCTTCCACTCAACTTCCTATAAACATACATGGACTTCTTTAGCTTTTCACTGATATTCTTGTCTCACATTTCTTGAGGAAACAGAATTGTGGGTTTTATTTCCTGCAAGTCATAATCATCAAAATGATGTAAAGAAAAGAAAGACCCTAATATTTAAGTTACTGAGATGTGCCTGCGGGTTGAATCACAACAGAATCCACCCGGATCACATCTTCAAACCTCCTTTTTATTCTCCCTTCATTCTCGTCTTACTTCACCTCTTGATAATTACAAGAAATCAAATTAAACTGCCCTCCACTTTGTTTTATCTTAAAATAGCATTTTTAAAAAGAAAAAAATCTTTTCTTGTAAAACTACTCAGAAAATAAGGCATCGTTAATTATTAGAGCCAATTGACTTTTTTTTTGTTGAAGATACTAAAGTGCATGAGTTCAGTTTAATCTTTTGGTTTAAAAAATTCATTTTGCTTCCAGTTTTTTTTTTTTTTTTTTTAAACAGCAGCACTAATTTCTGAGGAATGAGAATACAAAGCTATTTTTGCTCTCTTTGTTCTCCAGTTTAGTCAGAACTGTTTGGATAAGACTCTTTACAGAGTTAGATCATGTCCAATATAGGTCAGTATTGACTTCCTAGATACTAAATAAAACTTGACTTATTATATATATATTTTAAATCTTTTGAGTTTTCTATGAAAACCGTCTAGGTAGGCGTGTGATTTTAAAACAAAGCCAAATGTTCCACACACTATCACATTTTCTCCCTTGTGCATCATTAATGTTGCAGTGCTGTCTTATTTGACAGCAGCTGGGGCAATAAGAGCATGTCTGACTTTGTAGCTGCACATGTCAGAGAAACTCTAAATTGCAAACTGGGGTCCATTGTGGTCTTGTCCTGACTAAAAACACATCATTATTTACCTGTCAAAACGTACAACACTGCACTTGAGATAAACTCTTGTTTTTCCCACCATATTTGTTGTTTTTTTTTACCTACATCTCTGCTGCAAATATCTTGACAGTCTCCTTTTTCAGATGTTGCCCTGCTTTGATGGTTCAATATATATACAGTAAATATATATTTTTAAGAAATCTGGTCAGAGCCAATGTCGGGTCACGATGCTCCCGGCACCCGGTGGAGTTAACACACACCGGAGCTTCAAAGACGTGTCTTTCATGAAGCCGAGAATGTACGCCGCAGTGGGGCCTCTCCCGTTTGGTGTCAAGGAGGCCATGTATAATGCAGCAGCGGGTCATGTTGTTGGAAAGGAGCGGGACGTGGCTCAGACAGAATATGTAGTCCGACCTCGAGGTTGGTTTACGTCTTTTTGCGCCCAAATCTGATTTAAGCTCGCTGTGCAGTCTCAGCAGGAAGTCCTGCCTATTAGCTTGTTGAACAAAGACTTCATTACCTAGACTTTAGTGTAATAGTCATTAAAACTAACAGGAAAAAAAGAAAATTACCACAAATAGTAAATGAAGTTGTTCTATGCATTTGTTTAATCAGTAAATGGTCATATTGCTGAGATGTCATTCCAGTCTCCTCTGAATATCTCATATCGCTGAAGTTTATCAGATAGGAATTACTGAGTTAACTAAAGCAATTTATACTCCAGGTGCATCGCAATAACATCATTGGTGTCTGCGTTTTAGCTGACATATTAGCCGTCCCTTTAAGAGATCCAGATTTGCTTGCTGTTTTTGTTGTCCCAGTTTTATTTAACCTGAAGTAGATTCTCATTGGTGATATTCCTCCAGTTTTTTCTAGCTCTAAAACAGTTCTCTCGGCTTTATTTGGTGCCGGTGTCAAATATCAGTTGACAGATCCATTATGTCTTTTCAGCGCGCTCTATTCAAGGCATAAATGTGACACTTTTATTACCTTACACTTTATTACTAGCGGTAAAATATGGGACAAAAACACGGCACACTTCATGTATGCTGCTGAATCCACAAAGCAAGCATACGTCCCACACACTAGCAACATATCGCCACAATAAATCACATTTGTAATAGAGAATGCTTTTTAAAACACTTTTTTATATTGCATGCTTATGTCAGTGCATATTTCTGCAGAATGTTTGGTTTAGTTCAAGTAAAGTAGGATTTTCCCTACTTTTATGCACACTGTAGTAAAGACAAAGCCAAGTTCTGAGCAATCGACATTTCTTACTTGTGTTATTGTAATTACCTTCTGTGTCCCAACTTCCACCACCTGGTTGTTTTAAAAAAAAAAACAAAAAAAAAACAACCTGGCCTCAGTTTCTCAATTTCAGAAGCTTTGAAAATATTCACCCAGCGCAACACAGCGCTGCACGCCGGGTCGTGGAAACGAGGTTGATCAGAGGTTGTTGTTTTTTTTTTGTCAACAGAACTACTGCGTGGAGGGATCACATCAATCAGCGAGAGAGCAGCAGCAAAGCTGAGCTGGAGAATTTTGAAATTGCACCCTGGCCTGCAGTCTTTGATCAATTTTTCCCACCTCCGCAAAGAGACACTTTTGAAATTCAGTTTGAAAAGTGCTGTTCTTACATAAGCTACAAGCGCAGGGGGGTCGGAGGGTGAGCTTCGACAAAAGAGTCAAGACTTTCTTTTTTAGAGGGGGAGGGGCTTTGTAAGGTGCAAAATCCTGAGAGCGCTTCCGTGTCGAATCGTTATTCCGGAGAGACGAAAACATTGGGCTTTGCAAGAGGGGAGATCAAATCGGAAAAAAAACGGTCAGACCTGGATTTGGTTTTAGGTCAGAAGTCGGGACTGAGCAGAGCAAACAGAAAAGTTGTACCACAACTGAGACTGTCTGTCAAAAATTTGTTATGCGCTAAGATTTACTGTTACATATTTACAGTGTCTGCTGCATCAGGAATATCTCTGTCTTGAAACCTGTGCTACAAACTGAAGCAATGCTTTCTTTCTCCCCACTTTTTTCCCACTTAAATTGGATGCAAATAGTTAATTAGTTCGTTTTTTTTAGCAATAGCGTCTTCACTGACTCCCTTGTGCAGCTTGGCGAATGACTCACAACCCACTGGATGCCTGGAATGTGCCTGTAACACCTCTAAACAGGAGAAAGCTCCCACCAGCCAAAATAAATAAATTCTAGCCCTCAGGTCTTTTCCCTGTTCGTGGTGTTTACTGTACCCTGGTCACTAGATCGATATATTCATAAGTCTTCTTTTTGTTGCTCCTCCTGGTGGTGTAAAACCTACAGAGGTGAAGGCAGCCAGATATATAAAAAATTTAAAAAAGGCTCTTGAATTTAGCTTGTAGAAGGAAAGGTGAGATTTATTCTTAAGGCATCTTTCTTAACTTCAACGACTTTTTTTTTCACTGTGGGAAAACGGACAACACAAGAAACGTGAACAGGGGAAAAAAAGCATCTAATAAAAATATAATTATCTTTGTAGTGATACGGCACTCGACTGAATCAATATTGTTGATTATAACTTGATAGAGTATTATACTCTGAGTCTAACCCCACTACTATTTTCTTGTGCGCATCGGTATGTACCAGCAGAAATCACAGAGAAGTTTAATGTTACAATTTTTTTGTAATTTTAAATGAACATTTTAAATGCCTCTAATTTATTTATTTTTGATTTTTTTATGTACATAAAAGTGAGCATATGATAAGCTTGTTCTTCTAGTGGTCCACACTTTGTGTTGATGCCATTGACAGGAATTTAAATATTGTTTATTTCTGCACAAAAACAATGACTCATTATTTTTAGACACCTCCTTTCTTTTGATTAATTAACTACACATAATCTGCATATTGCAGGTCATAATTTCTACCAGAAATTAGCGATTGATGATGTTGCTCATGTTGGACTGCTGCTATATGGAACAAATCTGGATACATCACACAAGGTTCCTACCTAAATCAGAGGTGCCTTGAATTCCTTTGGGGAATTGTTTAGTTTTTTGGAAAGCTTGCAGTCTGGTGGGAGTTGCTGCGTGGGAAGGAAGTTACACAAAGGCAAACTCCAATTAGGGATTTTCAAACTTTAGCGCTGCTACTTTCTTGCAGTGACAGCTCAAATGAAAGGGTTTCTTGTTCTAAGTTTCCATTAATATTTCTGGAAGCAACTGGACTGGTTGGTGTTGGAGTGCACAACTTCTTTGAAACTTAAACGGCACCAGTAGAAAGAAAAGGAAGCAAAAGCACGGAAAGGAAGTTTAAGAAAAGGCAAGAAAGCAACTAGGGAATCGAAATCCGACGGGTCATTTTGGCTGAACAGGAGCGGGAATCGTCATCATCAATGTCGTAAAACTCTATCTGCTACAACAAGCACCGTTTGGATTATATCTGCCACTGTAATTCCAGCCATCTGCAGTTTCCATGGTGAAAACTGAGAAGCAGAGCCCACACACAGGGACTTGTCAGCAGTCATGAATATTTTTTTTTTTCACTGAACTCTGCCTGTTAAAGAGAGAGGAAAGCAGGATCCAGCAGGCGCCTCCTTGTAATGAGCGAACACAAAAGGCCACTTCTGTTGTTGTTGATTTGAATTTATATTGCAGAGTTTCACATGTTTGGCTGACAAAATATTTCATGTCTGGGCACAATTGCACCGTAAATATGAGATCTTAGTTCACCTCCAATTTTTCTTTTCTTTTTTTTTTTTTATTATTATTATTCTTACAGTTTTTACTGAAAAAAAAAAAAGTCAGCTTATTCTGAACAGGACAGAGTAAGCTGACATTTTCTACTTTCTCAAAGAAATTAGTTTTGATTCCCAGTTGATTTGTATGAACAGGTTTCATCAAACAAATATATATTTCTATGCTTTACCATTGAATCTTTTGGGATATCTAAGACCAGCCACGCAGTGGGTGCGGTTTTGTGGGTGGAGCCAACTGATCTGACCACACCCACTTAATTATTTCACTTAGAAAGAGCTTGAGGGTCAAGCATTTTCTTGCAAGTGCCAAGAAAACCTTTCCTGTTTCTAGTTCAGTTTGGACGTACCAACTTGCTTATATTTACGAAACGACAGAAAACTATTGTTTCAAGATTTTTTGACTCTAGCCTAAATGTTGGCCCCGCCCCCTACTTTATCCCCGCCCCTTGATATTGATATCTATGGCTCACAGTTGATGTGCGGCAACAAAATAATTAAATACCACAGCAAAAGAGGCGGCTAGCTGGATTCTGCTAGCCAGCTGTTAGCTTGATTTGTTGCTGCATAAC
The DNA here is from genome assembly GCA_903066825.1 of Alfaro cultratus. Classification (NCBI taxonomy): domain Eukaryota; kingdom Metazoa; phylum Chordata; class Actinopteri; order Cyprinodontiformes; family Poeciliidae; genus Alfaro; species Alfaro cultratus. The sequence continues at coordinate 119,207 of CAEFZX010003843.1, read as the reverse complement.
ACAAGATTAAAAAAACAAGATGAAGCAGAATTCACAGACAAAAAAACAACCCTATCATGGTTAATATTATTTTTTAAATCCTTTTGTAAGTCTTGTTTTAGGAAAGCTACTTCAAAGAACTTGGGAAACTCAAATGTCTCATATATGAGCCAATTAAACTGACAAAGCTTAAGCTAATTCATTAAAGCAGAAGCACTACTGCAATTATTATTGCTGAAAAAATGAAAGCTTAATAATCCACTTGAGGGGTTCAGAATTGTTTGTTTAGACTGAAATATTTGTGCTTTTGAAGATAATACGGTGATGCTGGACTAACCCTAGAATAACTTCTTTGTTCAGAGAAAATCCTCTGCAGACGCTGGAACGAAGGAGGATGACTCAGCTTTCTTCTGCACAGAAAAACAGTCAGTTTGTCAAGAGCTGTTAATAAATTAAGCCGTAACTGTCAAGCTGCGCACCTTCATTAAACACAGCACTTGTCTAATTTTGAAAAGCATGTTAATCCTGTTGCTGCTGTTAAGTGCTGGTTGTTTTGGAAAAGTAAAATAAAAAAAAAAAGTGAAAGGAACAGGGACTAAAAGTAGATTTGTAGGATTTGGAAACAACTTTATGGTGACAGAACTGCAGTGAAATCTGCACTGGTTGTCAAAACACAGCAATGTGGTCATTGTCTCTGAGTTTATTGCTTTTACTATTTCTACTTGAAACTTGCCATCATACAAGTTTTTTTTTTTTGTCTCAATTCTGCATAAAATATCCCAAAACATTAAAGCCATTGTTGGTTCTTCTTAGTGTTTGCAGGCTTCATGATGTTTTTAGACATAACGCAGACAGACGTTGACTTTTACTGGCTTCCTGTCGCTCAAACTCGTCTCTTGGCTCGCAAAACTGAATACTTTCAAAAGTTACAATTTTAACTGGATTCCTTGGGAATCAATGAAAACTGCATTTTGTGTTCACTCTTCTGATTTTTATCCATCGTTAAAACTTTTAGGAAGTGGACATTATTCATATAACTTCACAAAAGGTACTTAAAAAAATACAAATGTGCAGATAAAGCAGTTCAGAGATCTGCTGAGGAGAAACTGAACTGATGCATAATGTTAGAGGTTATTTTTCCAGTATGTGCATAGAGACACAATGCTAAAGGTTAATGTGGAGGTCCTCTGTATATACAATGCAGCTTCTGTGCGTGGAGTCCTTACAGTGGCGCACATAAACAACAGCAATTATCCTAAATTTAGTCCACAGAGTCCAATTTGCATAAAGTCAATGTTTTATGTTTCAATGTGCCATAATGATAATAACGTCAGTAAGATTTGCCGTTTCAGTGCTTATGTTATTCAGGAAAAAAGGATATAAACGGCCTGCGAGAGAGCAAATGTTTGCAGAAATGAAAATCCCTGCGATAATTAGCGCTACCCTGCAACCTTAAGCATCCCCAGAGGTTTCCATTGTTTTTTTTTGTTTTTTTTGCAAAGTCATTGCTTTAAAAAGCACCAGCTAAGCACAGAGCTTTTCCATGCAAAAAAAAAAAAGAGCAAAAGAAAACGCCTGTACTCAATTTTATCTACAGACTTGCTTGTGCGACGTTCTGATTAATGGCAGCAGAAATCACCGAACATGATGGAGATAAAGGCTGAGCCGAGTTGAGACGTCGCCTGAGCTGAGCTGAGCTGTTGGGCCGGAAGAGGCTCTTATGCTGTCGCCCTCTGATTGACTGGAGAGCTGTGTGGCTGAGAGAAAACTTGACATCATGACTGAGAGCGGCACACAGATTGATAATAAGTCTGTCAGCTCTTGCATTCTTTACGCGGCGTGCTCACCGAAGCTGCAACTGAACTGATTTTTTTTTTTCTACTTTGAATTTTTTGTAGCATTCATTTAATAAAATTTAAGAGCAAAGATTAATGGAACTATATGACAGGAAAGTCTTCTACTTAACAATCCAGTATTTGTCAAGTGACAGTTCTTACAAGGGGGGTAATACCCCCCCCCCATTGATCACTAAGAACATGTAAGGCTTTGATAATAATATAAAAAAACTGTTTTGTTTTTTTTTTTTAGCCAGAGTAATGAAATATAATGTGTCCAACAGTCTAGTGGGTCTTGTCATCTTCAAGCACGTAAGTATTTATTAGAAGAACTGACATTGTTAAAAAATAACTGATATTACTGTTCAGCCCTCCATTTATTTATTTATTGTTTATGGCGGGGAGTGAAATAACAGGCCAACGCAGTTTGAAAGCAGAGTGACAAACTATTGAGCAATTTGATCGATTACGGCTTCGGCGCCACGGAACGAACGCTCACCGGATTTGGCGACATTAATGTCTGTAAATATATCAATCTATCTCCAATATGAGTTATACACTATTTAGACCGAAGGAAATTCTCCTTTCAATTCATGGAGGTGCATTTTTCAAGTAATTGATGGAGGTTTCTTAAAATGGATCCACTCAATGTAAAGATGAAAAAACTATCTGAGAACATCTTAAAACGTTGTAGTTGCAGTCATCTGCTTGAAATGGTTGCACAACGAATTGGTCTCTCAAAAACGCAGTTAATCGCAATTGGACAGGTGGGTTTGTGCTGAGTACGTATAAGGTGTTAGTATCTTACCCATACAGGTAGCGGTTTAGAGGATACTGGTTCGAATTTGATGTAAATCTTGAGCAAATAAGGTTTTATTCTTGAGTTTTTACAAAAGTAACACAAAAGTAAAACATTACACTGGCTTTCTTCACTATTAGCTAACATGCAGTTGGTTGCTTTACACATACAAATTTGCGTTACAAGAGTCAACTATTTTAGCTTCCACAGCTTTGGTCCATGCAAACTTGCTCCCGACTGTGTGTGTAAGACACTGACTACTTATAAGTACTCCCAATAAGTCCTATTCAAAATATATCTTCCCTTTAAGTAATTCTATAACTAAAACAAAATGGCAAATGCTTTATTTTTTCATTGTTCAGGGAAACAAAAGCATGAAGATGCAGGCATTTATATTTCATTGGTCTTCTTGCCATAATCATTTTTACTTCTTGCCATCAAAGACGAAAGCACAGCATGTCTTTTAATATCCGATTTTACCACAGATGTGCACACATTTCATCCCCTTACCAAGCGCAGAGGTGATAAATGGCAGTTTTACTCCTTTTTCAGGAGTGCTAGAGCACTGCAGGATTATGTAAGAGTTACACCCGGTTGCACTGTTGCCACTTGAGCCTTTTTTTTTTTTTTTTTGCTCAAGAAGGCACAGAGAGAGAAAAATCTAGCCACCCTGCACTGCCAGCAATCGCATCGTACTCCGAGAGGGAAGAGGGTTAGGGTTAGGATGCATTACCGTAATGAGAATTCCTGCGTGCTGCAAATTTAGCCAATAATTCTGCAGCGGCTCGAAACACTGGGATCTCTCCAGAACATGTCTTGCCAGAAATAAAGGAGCTGATACCTCTGTTTGGCTAAAAATGGCTGAACCGCCACATCTGTTGAGATAGATTCTATTAGACTATGTTTCTGTCAAAATGAATCAAATAGACATTTATGGAAAATCGATTAATTTCTGAATCCAGGCATTTCTTCCTTTAGAGAGTCGTTTAATTATGTAACAGCAAGGGAAGAAAAAAGGGGAGGAGCAGTAGAAGGCTGTAAATTCAGTAAAAACATGAACATGTCAGCAATTTATTAGAGTGCTCACATGTAAATGGAAACTTAGTAAGCATCCAATTATTCACTCTAACAAGTGCAAAGTGAAGATGGAGCCCCAGGGAGAAAACAAGGATTACTGGTTAATTCAGTCCAGTGTGAGTTAAATGGGTCGGAAGATGGCGGCTCTGTATGTGTGCGTGATTTTTTTTTCTTTTCTTTTTTCAGCACATGTAGCTTTTAGATTCACAGTGCATCCAAGAAGAAAAGAAATCACTCTTGGTGCTTCTATTTACAGAAAAGCCGGGGTCAGAGGTTCTAATAACTGAGTTTCTTGGGCAAAGAGAACAAAAAAAGCAAAAACTTCATCCATCTAAAGGGCAAACTGAACCTTTTCTTATGTATTTTCTGCTCCTTATGTATTGTTTGGCTTTAGAGTAAAGAGTAGGTATGAGAAATCTTTAGCAAAAGTTTGTCAGTCGTTACTTTGTTGGAGAAATCTTGCTCCATATTAATAAAAAAAAACTAGCACTGACTTCGGGAACAGGTTTATCAAAGTATGTGTATATATATATTTTTAACATAAATTGTAAAACTCATTCCAAGTTATTTTTTTTTTTACTTTATTTTGTCCAGAAGAGTGACAATTGCTGCAAAAAAGGGACATTTCTTAAACTCTCAATAGAAATCCAGGTCTTAAATTACAGATAGCTACAAATTATAACATTTTATGTGGTAAATAATGTAATAATAAGAACAAAAATATTAATATTGAAAGTATGACCAATAAAAGTTATTACACCAAATATTCCAAAAAAGCAGCCATCCACTTTCCCTGCCACATTCTGCAGTTCAGCTCCAAATACTTTCAGACTCCGCCTTCTCAATTCAAATTGGCCAATCACAACAGCCTAATAAAAATGAAAAAAGCAAAAACAACTTTCAGATAAACAAGGTCAACATTAACAATTATTTATCAGAAAGTAAATATAAAGCAAAACTTCCCTTATTTGATTGGGACTTCTACACATTGTCAGCCAATTAAATTCCAGCTCACTTCCTACAAAGTGGTTGCCTGGAAGGCGGGGTTCCTCTTAACCTGCAAAACAAAATGGCTGCCACAGAGGAACCGCTTACATGGTAATGTTCAACCAAACCTTTTAACACTTCTCTGGTATAGAATACAATGTTGAAAATTAATCTTATGACATCAATGAACCAATGTAGAGGAGTATTTATCACTGCTTTTGTAATGTGGAGCTTTCAAGCAAAAAGTAGAGTTTTTTTCTATGTATTGATATTTTTACACCTGCAAATAAGATGAACTGATGAATACCGCAAAGTTTAGGCCCCATTTTCCTCAAGCAGTTCTGCATTATCTAATCACAAACAATTACATCTAAATCAGGGTTAGGTGTAATTGTATGTAATTGCATTGTCATAGACTTGACAATGACTTGCGCTTATGTTTGATTAAATGTTGAAATTAGGTGTGTGGATAAAACTTTCACTTTTAGTGTAGAGCAATGTACCTCTGTTACCTATTCTCTCAAACTACCTTTTATATAGCTTGACAGCTAATGGATTGATTTAGTACTTTTTGGGTTTTGTTCCTCTCTGTATAGCTAGCAAGTTGAACAGCTAGCAAGTTGAACAGCTAGCAAGTTGAACAGCTAGCAAGTTGAACAACTAGCACGTTCAACAGCTAGCAAGTTCAACAGCTAGCAAGTTCAACAGCTAGCAAGTTCAACAGCTAGCAAGTTCAACAGCTAGCAAGTTCAACAGCTAGCAAATTCAGAAGCTACAGTAGCTTCTAATGCTAGCTTTTGAATACGCGCTACCCACTTGATAATTTTTGGTATAACTGTCATGCGAATCTAGTTTCTAGCTATTCATAAATATGTCCATGCATAAGATTTTAAGATTTGTTTTTTCTCCATGTTAACCAACTTGTTGTCCTGACAGCATCCAGGGAACTGATTAATTTGATCCTAATTTTTTCTTAGACTCTTGTGGTTATTGGCAAAATTAACAACACGTGTTCTCTAGAGACATAACAAATGACATAAGCTGTTTTTCTGAAAGACGTAGCCATTTAATTGAATATAATAGTTTCTCACTCAAGGGATATCACATTAAGAATCTCCAATGAATAATTATTGACAGTTTTAAATCTTAGTGCATTTCCAAGCTAGTGACCTTGACAAAATCTTTTTTTATTTCTGGTGAACCATTAACATTTTATTTTATATAAACAAATGGTGCATAAAACAACAAGCAACATCTTGAATTCTTAATATTTCAGAGATTCTGGGAAAACTCCTTCAGGCATGAATTGTTCTGATTGGAACTGACGTTCAGGGAGGACATGTGGACAGGACAGGACATCGGGAGCAGTCCTTGCAGGTAAAGATCTTATCCAACGTGTTTGTAAGAACTACATATTGTTTTTTCATAGTGCAAAAAAATACAAATAATTCTGGTTTTGGTTTTAACAGCTTGTTTCATTGCCAAAGTGATTAAGTGAATGAGCCCATATTTACTTCAAGTTGAAGAAGTAGACCACCTTTGGAGATATTTTCTAAATTTACAAGACATAAATGTGAAACAGCAGTGAGACAAGCTTATGTATTATTTAGAGAGACTTATTAAATATACAACTTTTGATATTTAGGACACAACTTTTTCTGTGGTACATTTCTGGCGCAGCATAATAATGCTGTTAAAAAAGGTTTAGCATATCCTGACAATGCATTTTTCAGCTTCAAGACATAAAAGTTTTCAGTACCCTATGTCCATATTGAACACTTACATAAGCCTGCTCAGTATTCATTAGACATGTCTTTTTTTTTAAGACTCGTCTTTAATTTATCATCTGAAGGCCTCGAAGGTTTTCACCTAACAAGCCTCCAGGTAGAAACAGAAAATTAGTCCAACATGGTACAGCCCAAACCAATTAAGATGTATGTGAAAGGAACACCTCTGATAAATCGCTGCATCCTCTTGCGTTCAGTGGATTTAAAAAAACATCCTTCTGCTACATTGCTCCAGTTAGTTTTTGACAGAGCGGGAAAGAGATGGTTGTTTGAGGTAACTGCTCATGTAAGACACTGGCCAGGCTGTGAACCTTTAAATGATGATCTTCCTCTGTTTGGGGATTGATTTTTGAATGAATTTGCAGCTATGCTAAAGGTGCATTCACTCCAGCCTTGTTCAGTTTGCTTTAATCAAACTACAATTTGATTGCTAAAAAAAATGCGCAATCAACCTCTGACATGAAAACCTAGATTTTGGTGGCACAGTTCGAGTGCATTGGTGAACGGCAAGTTGACTAGAGACCGAAAAGCAGGGACCAGACTAGAGCGCAGGGCATTCTGGGTAAATACAACCAAACCAAAGACGTGAATCTAGCGCTAGCGATTGAAATGACAGAGAGAGAGAGATTTCAGATGCTAAAATTTGACTCCTCTCCAATTTGTTTACATTCGACGAAGAAGGACGTTCATGTCTTTAGATGTTTTTGTCATTTCCTTCGGTGGTTCTTGGATAAAGGGAAACAGGTTTCTGTTGAAAATAGATTTCTCTGTAAGTGCAAAGAAGATTGTTGCTGATGATTAACTATCCATAGATCGTCTGACAGAGTAGTTATTATCAACTCGATCAACAATGTGCTCACTTAAGGTGCTCTGTTGTTCAGTAGAAACACTCTTTTGTGGTCAAACTGTATTTAAACGTTCTTCCACCCACACCTTTTTGGCATCATATTTAACACAGCAGTTGGTGATGTATGTTGCTGAGTGAAAGGAGGTTTTTTCTCCCCCCTTCCTGTTAAGCCTTTGAAATTATGCACAATTTCTGTCACTTTTTATATTTTCGAATGATTGCAGCACCCCAGGAAGCAGGAAAGGCTGCTTGAAAATGTTAGAAATGTTAGTAGTTATCCCTTTTTTCAGGCATTGACTTCCCTCTGGCTTTTGACATGTTGCGTTATCCATCTTTTACAACACGTTTCCTCAATTTTCTTTTCTTCTCCTGAACCTCTTTGTAAGTTTGGGTAACAGGTAGATCCACATTTACAATCCTTTATTTTTGATCCCTGAACCAATAAAATTGTGGTTTTTAGATTGACAGAAATCAGAAATATATTACCAAGAAGTAATACAGTATACGACAATTTTAGACATTTTTGAAAATTGTTGAATATGTTGGCGATTTTCAATGCTTCCTGTCAAAAAGTGACATCTAGAATTAACTTTATGATAAACTCTAACGTTTATAGAAGATAATTGTTTCTGGTCTTTTGGCACAATATTAGGTTTGAAAGCGTCACCTTGACTTTTTCAAGCACACTACCAATAACTGACCTTAAAATGTTTCCAAGTGCATTTCATTCAAGCTTGAGTGTGTTGGTTTTTCTCTTTGTTCACTTTTGGCAGGCTTGAACTCTTATTGTTCTTGAGTTATTAATAAAACTAACTTCTTCTTCTTTTTTTTGTCAATTTGAAAGGCCCAATTTGGATCATCTTGCCTAAATGTCTTGAAATTAACATCTGGATAGGCAAAGCTTATAATGTAGAGTAGCATAGTCTTTTGTCTGTTATGAGTATTAACACTTGAACTGACAAATTTAATAAGGAACAAGCCGTTCCATCTGTTACGTGTTTATTCCTTCCTCTCAAGACTTTTATAGTCAGATTTTGCCTTCTCATTAAATTCTAGTGAGCACTCTATGAAACAGCTTTTCAGGATAAAGTCAGGATCTTTCTGGCAGACCCTTATTTTCCAGCGCAGGAAAGTTGTGATGAGGAGTGGGAAAAGCAAAGTCCCAAAAGTCAAAGGAGCTCAGGGTGTAAACACAGCTCGGCATGACAGCAGACAAAACATTGCCGATGGAGTTTGATCGAGTTTCATCTCTGCTCCAAGATGCACACATAACCCCGAGGACAAGACTTCTGCTCTGTCATCTAGGAACCAAGTTGACAGAGGAAGTCGCAGGGGTGAAACTTAAGAGTTTATCTATGAACCTGTCAAGAGTAACACTGACTTTGTTTCTCTTTGCCTTCCTTTTCCTCAGGAAGCAACTTTTTTTTTCTTTCTCAATTTAAACCACTATTTCACATTGCGAGTACTCCGTCAATCAAGAAACTAATCAAGGAACGATCACTAGATAATGAAAACAACAAATTGCTCAGTGATTTTTAAAGTTCTGGTATAAAGCGAACAATTCATGAGACAAATTTAAAAGTTTGGATTAAAAACTCCATGCAAATTGAATTTACACATGCACAAAGCTTACAGGTCAGAAATATTGCGGATCTTCCAATGGTCGCATGAAACACATAGTCAGACGATTAAGTTATTGACTGACTCTCTTGCATTGAGCTGCTTATCTGATTTATTTCAGTTTGCTAATTGGTGAGCAATCCGTTAATTAACACCTGAAAGTCCACATCTATGCTTCCAAACCCTGAGTGGAAGAAACGCTGAAGGCTTGGTTAAATCTCAAATAAAAATCTACTTTTTCCCACCTTTTTTTTTCTCTCTCATATCTCCCCTGCAATCCAAATGCAACCTGAAAACAAGGGCACATTTTTTAAGTCTTTCACACCTACATTTCTCAGGTATTGTGTGCAGATGGACCCATCTGTGGTTTGTTTTGCTTCTCTGACGGATATGTAAAAATTGTGCAGTTTCCGGATGCGGAGAGTACTGGCATGAAGTGAAATGGAAAGGCTTGGAAGGGGAGAAAATGTTATGGAGAAGATTCTTTTAAAGAAGAGGGTATGCGTACTTAGAGTTTCTCTTTGTGTGAAGGGTAAAGATCCAAATCTTCAACTGCCTGAACTGGTTATAGACTCAAACATCTTATGGTGAATTGAGACCAATAGGATTCCTTGTCTGTACTGGAACAGATGCTGAGGGTAATTCATGGACAGAATATCGAACTGAGATAAACTGTTCCAGTCGCCAAACCAGATGACATAGTTTTGTGTTCCAGGAAGTCGTATTTTAACTCATTTTCTTCTGATAAATAGTTTTTTTTTCTTTTTTAACTGAATGATGGAGGAGAAAATTTTGTAGCTCTACGCACAGATATATGGTTTCAGCAACAGCAAGATCTCCTGAAATAAATGAAGTTGCAGCGTCTTATTTTGACAAACTGTCAACCTTGCAGTAAGTAATTTGGAAATGCTGGGAACCTCTTTGACGACAAATTAGAAGTATTTACAGTTTGGTTATTAGCAGTGATAACGATGCAAAATTTGCTTATGGAAGCTATAAAAGCATCTGAAAAACTTCTTACTGAGGGATTTTTGTGTTTGCCCTTAATGCTCTAGTTTTATTTTATGCAGTTTTCCCTTTTTTTTGAAATAGGAGCGTGTTGCGACATTACAATCATGACTGCTCTGTTGACCCCGGGGATCTGGTGAATTTGGGAGTTTGTTCCTTTGAGTAACTTTGTGCTCTGCAAGCTTCCCTTACAAATTTAAAATCCAATTTTGCAGAAATTCCTTACGATTTATTACCTTTTATGAGGCGAGTTTTAGACAGATCCCGCCTTCTCCCTCAAACGCTTTATAAATTTGAGGTCTGTTGGGGTGGAAATATTTCCGAAGCCCCTGCAGCTCTGCAGATTCACAACGCGCAGGAGAATAACAAGCCTCTGTGATTGCTCGCTTTAGCTGGCAGGAGCAAGAGACAGGAGAATCATCCAAGAGGAAGAGACCCCTGGGGTATAGAGGAGAAAGAGGCAAGCGAAACACGGTTTCCTCTGCAAAGCCCAATTAGCAAATGACTCCCCGCGCCCCCTGCTCTTGGAAGTCCAATAAAAAGAGCTGAAATATGTTGAAGTAATGGGAAATTGGTGACTGTATATATGGACGGAGTGTGCTGGATCCCCATTTGACGCATGAAGATATCCATGACATTTATAGAAAGCTTATATATTCTGACGGTTGTGCAGGATGCTAGTTATTGTTGTGCGCGTTTTGATTTATTTGGGGAATAGGCGGTTTGATGCCAAAGGCTTTAATGCAAATCTATGTAAATCAAGTGACGTTAAAGCACAGAGGAAGGCTGCTGATTCTGCGGGCGAATGCGTCCCGGAAGCAATCTCATTTTAATTAAAAACTCAATTCTTCTACTTATTCGTACAAATTGCATTTTTTTTCTTCATATTTTGCAACATTATAACTACAGACTTCATTGTATTTGTTTGGGATTTAATGTGACAGGTTGACATAAAATGGTGAAGTTGCAGGAAACGGAAAAGCTCCAGTTGAAACACACAACTAATCTTTAGGATAACTGTTGGTCTAGCACATTCGGTCTGAAGGAATAAATCACAATAAATCAATTATTGAAGTTGTGAACTAATTTAGTAACAGATTAATCATTAGAATAAACCCTCAAAAAGGCAATTTGCCGAAATAACAACAGTCAAATATATACATTTTACATTTTTAACTTTGTCTAGAAATGTGATATGGAATAGTTTTAGCTTAAATCAGTTCAAATTCAGTTAAGGCATCTTGTTATTTCCTTTTATGCATTTAAATGTTTTTATTTCAAAAACAGGAACTGGATTCTTTGCATTTTTAATCTACTTCTAATGTTTGTATAAAACGAAACAATTGAAGAATGTGCCAATGGGCGTCTGAGCGTACACAAAACCTGGATATTTAGTTTGGACTGAAGCAGCAAACCCATACATAACAACAAGCGAACGCCACTTAATTTCAGTGCAGACATACAACTACCTGATACCCCCCCCCACATGATTCTGCTGCTCCACTGAGCTGAGCTCTTCCTTCAGGCGTTTAGAGTGAGCCTGTCAAGTCAAAGTATCTCTGGGACGGATAACACGGCCGCCACATTTTGCCGCCGAATCCGTTGACTGACAGGCACACAGGCGATCAAAAATGGATGGGGATTGGCTCCGAACCTCGGCGAACAGCAGGCGCCTGGATGCGGCGAGGTAGCCGTGGTTTAAATGTGAGGTGTGGGAGGTGAAAATTCCCTCTCTCACACACACACACACACACACACATACATGCACTCTACACATCTGTTTATCCATCTATCGAACATATGGCGCTGTCTCCGGGCTTTTCGATAATTTACGCAACAGGTACTGTCATCCGAGCCCTCCGATTGGTCCAAAAATGTGCTCAAACTCTGCTGATAATTCCCAGAGCATGGCTGCCTATGCTTTATTGATTGCTACACCAACTGTTGCAGCGACAAGGGAGCTAGTTAGTGAGCAACGCTGCTCGCTGCTTTTCCTATTACTATGAAGGAAACCCTATTTAGGTGATGTTAGAGTTGTGCAGAGCAAAACCTTAAATTGGTCTCCACAGCAAAGCGAATCAAGCATTTGCTGAAAGAACTTGAAGGGAAACTTTTAAGAGTTTTTCGAAATTGAAAACATGCCACAGTGGCAGGGAATACATTATTCCTGCCTTAGAAGTTGTTTTATGTTTTATTTTTTTTACCTCCCACATTTTGGTGAGTTAGATTCACAAACCTCGAAGGATTTTATTGCAATTTTTAGAGAATAAACCAACACAAAACGGTGCATGAATATGAATTAGATTGTAATTCTGCATGGTTTTCAACAGGTTTTACACATGGGAATCTGAAAGGTGCGTCTGTACAGCCTTCATCTACCCATTTTACTCGTAACATTTTTGCTCTTCTTTATTCAGTCACAAATTCTCATCTGGATTTAGGTCTGGGCTTTGACCGGGTGGTGCCACAAAAATTTTATAAACTGTTTAAGCACTATTAAAACAAAATGTTAATGCCTTTAATACTCAATAATAAACTTCAGAATGCCGCACTTTGGACGCCTCTCATGTAGACAGAAAGGTCTAATTTTGTGGTTTTTAATTAGGTCTGTCACATAAAATTCCCCTTAAAATTGGAAATAAATTATGACAAATAAATCAGTTTAATCCAAGTAAAATTAGTCAATAATTTTGACTTGATTCCAACTGTAATTTTAAAAGGAAGTCGGCCTTAAAGTGCATTTTTGTAAACATTTGTGAAAGCCAGAATTATTAGCAAGCTCAGAGTAAATTCAGCACATGGTAAAATGGTTTGCATGGCTGTTGTTCAGTTTCTCCTCAGGAAGACAAAGTAAGAACTGAAATCTGAAGAATACTACGAGGAAGGCTAAATAAAAAAAAGAAAAGGGAGTAGTTCTCTTTGTGGAAAGCGGAGTGGATGAAAAGGTAAAGACCACCTTGGATGAAGGGAGATGAGTCACAGAAAGAGATCCAGCATCGTTATAGATGCTGCATAACAAACACGGCAAATGTCAGATATCGCCGTGTTCGTTTAAGCTGGCTAAAAAGCACACTTTGTTTCCAAAAAAGAAAAGAAAACTGTCTATTCTGGTCTTCAAGCTGATGCAGTCGTCAGCCATTTAAATTTTTTTTCTTTCTTTTTTTTTGTTGATTTCTTGCCCAGGCAAATTGCACGAAGACTAATGAATTTGGTTTAGGAGAATGTGGGATGAAAGGCAGCATCGTAAAGCTGTGAGAAGCAGGACTAGCTCGTGTTGGCATTGAGCGACTCTAGAATATAGAATCTATTTTAGTGCTCAACTGAAATGGAGAGAAAACAAGACAAAGAAGTGCTGAAAGTGGTAATCTTGGTGCAAACTTGTATTTTATTTACGGAAATCCACTTCTAAAGTTGGTTAGTAGGTCGTCTTCTAATGTAAGTAAAAATGTCACAGAGATTACAATATGCACTGAAATAAAAACAAGCCATGGGTTGGATCAACTTAAATATATATATTTTTCTGAAAATCAAACACTTCCGTATTGGTTATGGAAGATAGAATAAATATAAAGAACTTATTTCCTGACAAACATACAAACAAACTTTATGCAGACATGCACACTAGTCTGTTTGCTCTGTAAGCCTTTATTTCTATTAATTATGATTACTTTCCACTTTCACAAACTGGAAACATTTACCATTTGAATATTACACCACACCAATAAAAAACATGTTTACTACATGTTGCAAATACATACAAGCATGTTTTATACCTGATTAAAGGGGCAGTGTTACGTATAGACCTCCTGCTCTTTCTGAAACTCCGCCTTCAGGAAGTCATGACAAAATTGCTTTTCTATTAGCCGTTCAGCAAAAAATTTTTTTACCAGCGTTTTACTGAGAAGTAGCTCCTGATGTTCCACCAGGTGTTTGCTAATTACTGCTGGCTAGTCTGTAGGAGCTGTTACACAAATTCATTCATGTGTTTTTTGGAGATAGAACTCTGTTTGATACAGTTAAGAGCTTCCTATTAACTGAGAAATGGAAAAGGTGCTGCGTTGAATCTGAAACTGTTTGCCAACTTACAAAACAACTCCAGTTAATCTTACAGGCCCACTTTTACTGAAATAGCACTTTAAATACGGGTGCATCACCAATTGGTGAAAGATTGTAGCTTGTTGCCTTTAATGACGGCTCTGCCACGGAGTGCCCCAAAAAATATTAAAAATTCAGTGGTGTTTTTCTGCAGTCATTGGGTCACAGTTGCTTTCCACCATAAATGGTTGCATATAAATGGATTAAGTGATTTTCGTCTGTGCCCCAAAGAGGTTTGATGTTTGTTGGCCTTTCTTCATGAAATCCAGCTGTTTCTCTCCCAGCACTTGTCAGGCTGCTAAAGCTAAATCCAAATGCTCACAATGCAGAACGACATCTGTTTGTTTCTGACCCCGAGTCGGGAGTGATGCATCTCGGCATTTTAATATGAAGAAACGAAATTGGTTATTGTTAAATTGCTCTTTAAGTGTTTTGTAATTGCAGTCCTCTTGGACTAACAGGCGTCTCTGCTGCGCGGGGACTGGTTTTAATTTCACTGAGCGTCGCGAGCGTTTTCCTCGAGTCACGTGTGACTGAAACAGTTATTAGTTGCAACATTAACGCTGCGACTATCAAAGCTGTTAAAATAAACAAGCTTCACCTGAATTAAATTCCCCCCTCTTTGCTACTCTTGCCAAGCGTCGCTTGTTTTTGTGAAAGCACTCGGATGCAGGGGGGGAAATAAAACTGTAAAGATTTTGTGCTGTTAGTTTAACTAATGAACAAATGCGCCTCACCAGCAGTTGGCAGGGATGCTTAAGTCGGGCTGCTGGTTGGATTCTGGGCAGTATTCAGATGAGGCGCTGCTAAATGATACATGGCAGATCCCAAACCACCTGCAGTCATTACTGAAACATCAGGTACAATATGTGCAGCAGAGAGCTGTGCAAGCACAGAGCGGCTACAAGAGCAGGTGGGATGCATGTTGTGGAACTTAAACAGGATGCAATTCTGTCTCCAATAAAAAAACAACAAAAACAAATGCCCTTTTACTTTTTTAACTTGCTAGAAATGGTTTACCTTTGTTTTGGTAAAAGTAATCTTCCTGTGGTGAAATGGCCAAGTTACTTCATTCAAAATGGAAATGGAAAAATTTTCACTTAGCTGAGTTAAATGTCAGAACAAGCAGAGCTGTTCTTCAGACTCTGGTTTGCTACATTGATTCGCCACAATAAAGAGGAAAAAAACCCCCAAAGAAAACAACTGGAGTAAAGCAAACCAAGGCTGCAACGTAAGGAAAGTCAATCTGAAGGTATGCAATCAATTTTCTTTAAAAAGAAATGTGTTTTTGCTGCCTTTATCATCCCTGAGGAAGAAACAAAAACCAGATTTTTAGAAAACAGTAAAATTGTAGTTTCAGATTGAAAATTTTAAATGACAAAAACTGACCGAATCTGATCGCAAAGTCATCTCCTGTGATGTTTGGTAGCGTAGCCGATGGCTGCCTAATGGACAGTTTTCAATCACTTTCTCACATCAGAGTTATGTGTTGACATGAAAGCTCGTCATTTCTCTGTAGGCCGCCGCTGTCAAAGTGTTTCTGAGCCGAGCACTTAACCCTCCAAACGCTCCGGTGCGACGATTCAGTGACTGACCGTACAAGCTGGAGGTTGTATCCTACAGCTCCCCGGTGGAAAACCCCCCCAAAAAAACCCCTGTGCCGTTGAGCGAGGCCAAAGCTGGACGATTTACTTTGTTTTGACAGTAGAGACCGCAATCCCACAGAATGACTTTCATTTAGGATTAGGATGATGGTTTTTTTTTTTTGCAACAGATAATAAAAATAATAGCGCCGGTTCACAACACCAGCAAGTAGGTTAGGTTTGCGTAATGATGAAAATGGAACCGAGCCATATAATTTCCCTTTGTCTGGTCTGCGCTTTGATATCATCATCATCATCTCACTACGACCTACATTCCGAGTTCATCGCTTCGCAGCTGTGCCGCATTATCTTTTTCTTCCTTTTCCTCATCACCTAACTCCCTCCCTACTGTCGTCCCGTTTTTACCGTCCCGTACGACGACTCGCACGCTGATTGATCAGTTTTGGTGTACATTTGGTACATCCTCTTCATTCCAGGAGACTAACGGGGAGGAAGGATAAAGAAACAGAAGCAGGGGAGACGGCAAAGAGATAAGCAGGAGAGATTGCAAGCCAAGGAGACTGACTTATGAGCTATTTTTAGACTCCAGCTGTGTGAGTCACTCTGAAACAGAAGCGAGAACACCCAGTGGTGGATGCGAGCGAGGAGGGGATTGCAACGTGTCGTTTGCGACACACATCATGCTTTGAAGACCGTCTCTCCTTCGGGGGCCTGCTCGTATTAAATATATACACCAGTCTGGCTCACAATGCTGCAGTGGCATTAGATTAGCATAAAGCCCCATGGAAAATTATTCTTAATTGAGCGAGCCTTAATCTTGTGTTCTCAACTGTGGAGAATGGGTATAGTTTGTCGTGTTCAGTTCACTCATGCAGCAGCTTTTATTGTCTCGGCTAAAACGAGTCCCTTATATCTGTTGACGGGATATAAATCAAGCTAGATGCTGGATTTAACTGGCTTTATATTTACAAAGATCTAAACACGGGGGCTGTGTTTTTTAGTGCGTGCTGTCCTTCAGGTTTATGGTGCGGTTGTTAAGCTTTGGTTGTTAAAAATTTGGAGAGCTGGGTCATTTTAGAAGCAAACGTCTGCTGCTTGCAGAACGATTTAACAAACTGGTTTGGCAGCCATTTGTATCTGGAATTGTTTAAAACCTCCATGCCTGGCTTTGTCCAGAAAAAAAAAAAAAAAAAAGACTAAGCCAGGACTACTTTCTATGGGAATGATGGTGCATAACATTAGTGGCAGCAAGAGATCATTCAATGGCTTTGCTCAGACAAAGTTAGATAATTTTAAGCACAGAAGTACAGTCTGAAAGAAAAACAAAGGCGTTACAGGAAGTTAAGGCAAACAAAGCATTTTTTAAAATCAAATTCTTTTTGGCATGTTGTAGTTTAGGAAAGTCATATATTTTCGGTTTAACGACAACATCAGAAAATGACCTTTAACAGTTTACAGACATCTCTAAAGGTAGTGGCTCTAAAACCTGGTGTTGGAAACTGATTGTGTTATTAAATATGAAACGGGGAGTAAAATCTCACACTATACATTCGCCAAGTTAAAAGTGATCCTTAAATAATAGTTTTTGGCGATTCTCAACTTTTCCTTACTTTGTCTTAGTTCCAGGCTCTCTGCCTTTATCAATCCATCACAGTCCAACCCATTGAGAAAGATCACTCAATGAACAATGAAGGTTTTTCAGAGACACTAATATTGTCCTTCACTAATCTTGAAGTCAGACAGTTGACCCAAGTCCTTCTGAGTCCAGCGACCATCATCATCACTGCATGTAAACATAATCTGAACACACTGGAATCCATATGTGTTCGGACTCGGTTACAAACTGTCACTTTCTTCAGACTAGATAACATGATGTAATGATTCAAAAGCCTCTCAGGGACACATTCCACTGTAGGTTTGTTATAGAAGACAAAGACGAAGGACACATAGTCACAACATCCAATCAAAGTACAGCTTAGATAACCAATTTTACAGAAGTGCCATTATATCTATGAGATGTGGCATCTCTCTCTCTTGTAGTCAATAGTAATATCTTGTGAAGTCTTTCTCTTACCGCTTGCGTAATGAAATTACAGTTTTAGTTTACATTCTTATCTGATATTTATTGGTAACTAAGAGTAAAAACCTCGTAAAGACAATCACCCTTGGTTTTCACATTGTTGTTTCATAGTAGATTTACTTGTTTTTATTCTGCAATGAATCACATAATCTGCAATACTGGCAGTCGGCCTCAACAGGAGTTGCCTCTATTGCATGTTTCTTGCTCATATGATGTTTGGCATTTCTCCACGCTGTCTTCCTGCCATGCAACTCTGTTCTGATCTCTGTTCCTCACTGTTAAAGCCAAGAATCATCCCCTGTTCTCCAGCGGTTACAGCAACCCAGAAGACAATGTACATGGTAGGCATGATTGAGGTGTTATTTGAAAGCGAAGCCCATTTGAACTCTGTTCCTCACCACTCCGTTTCTGAATCATCATCTTATGAAAGCCACTAATGTCCCTTATCGCTCTCACACCTGCCCTCATTTCTGCTCCACCTCCACCGCCCTTTCTTTGTCTCCTTTCATTTCTCCATATAGTCACAGTGTATTTCATTGAAGGATGAGGTAAATGTGTTTCTAACCCCATTGAAGTTAAAACAGCACAGGGGAGAAACACAATTTCTTTGGGAAAGGTGATTTGTGCCTGTGTATGTATGTGTGAGAGAGAGAGAGGGTGGCTGTTTTTTTTTTTTTTTGGACATCAAAAATGATGCAGAGGCCCCCCTGCTGAGTTAAATCCATCAATACTGGTCTGTATTTTTAATCTTTTGACAGTTCAAAGGAAGAAAAATTGTCAGGTGATGCAATTCATGTGCCACGCTAGGCCTTTGCCAGTGGATTCTTGGATGAAATGCCGTCCGACAGAAGCAGTAATTGTATTTGTTACATAATTTGTGCTGACTGAAAACATTAAGGAGTCAAAACTAAGAGAACCATCCAGTAGTCTCTTAATAAAATGACCAGTCCATATTTCGTCCTTTAAAGCTCTAATCAGGCGATTCAGAATAAAAAAATAAATAAAAAAATGGACATTTTTCAAAGCAAAAACTGAAAATGTAGCTGGATTCTGTTAAAACCTTCTACTGATTGTCAGGTAGCAGTAGCTGCATTTCCATTGTCCATATAATTGCGGAAATTGGAATTATGAAAATAAATTGGCACCACGATTTCAAACAAAAAATCTTGATTTTTGATAAAGTTTTTTTTTTAAAAACTGCAATTGAAACACATTTCTTTCGTATCATACGGGTCATGTGTCATCAACATGACAACCGGATCTTAACACAGACGAAAAGACGACAGGAAGTGGTAGGAAGATCACGTGTGAGCAAATGTTTTCACACGTGATTTTAATTGTGTTTCTTCTTTAACACAAACACCACAATTGGGAAATTGTTTGTTTATTTTCTACAGTAGTGGAATATCGACAAAGTTTTGCACACATATTGTTATATTCACCATTTCCAAAATGTTGTGCCTTATATCCAATTAACACTTAAACTGTAAGGTGAAATAAAAACTCGAGAAATTGTTTAATGTTTGTACAAAAAAAAGAGACTCCTTCTATTGCTCAGATTTCTAAATCTCCTCCATCTCATTTGGACCTGAACATGAATAATTCATCAACTCATTAACCTAAGCAATTTGTCCATAACCTTTTAAAGCCTTTGCAAGAAAATGTCTATTTTTGGACCTCAAACCCAGAATACATTTCAAAAGTTTTGAGATTTTCTGTCTGAGCTCACCTGTATTCAAATAAACTTCATATTAGTGCATGGTCATCGTAGAAAATGTTCAGGAAAATATGAATAAAGCCACAGATATTTTTTATGACTTTGGAAAGTCCTGGCCTTGGCTTTCTCTCTGCTTTGAAGAAAATAGGGAGGAGAAATTGATAAACCTTCGTCGTCTCTGGACAGAAATGACATGCAATAAATCATGGATTGTCTGAAACGGATAAAAATCAATGCATCCCATCTTGAATTCTGCTCTGTCCAGCCTTGGCACGCAATTAATGTCCTCATCCGGCTCCGTTCTCGGCCTGAATGAGAATGGGGCAACAGGAAATCCTTTACTTATGCCATGTGGAATAATTTTTATTTTAATTATGTTGAGGTTTTTCTGCAGTGCTCCTCTTGAAAATGCTTGGACAACGATTATCCTCAACATCTGTTTGGATAAAATTGAGTTGTAGAATTAAACCTTTTTTTGCTCCTTTGAGTCGTGATCTACTTTTCAAGGTTTTTTTTATTTTTTTTTTTATTTTTTATTCGACATCTCTGCTCTGACCAAGCAAAATAGACTTTTTATTTGTCCTGAAATGACCTCCTTCCACATCCATTTTGTAGATATTTCAATTTCATAGGGAACTAAGATGAAAAACCCTGACAAAAGTAAGTTACAATTTTTCAAATTTTAATTAATTTTCTCTTACAAGCTCTCATATCTTTCAGCACAATGTTTAATTAGTGGAATTGTTTGATTGCAGCAGACGACTGAGGCAACTACAAAGGCTGACTTGCAAACCTAATATGTGCTGTGATGCTCTCAAAGCTGATTATAGAGCCGTCTCCAACAGCGTGCCGATTTACGGACTGTCTGAGCTTTCTGTTCGGCGTAAGACTCTGAACGCAGTATTTGCGATAGCAGGAAAACTTGGGACAGCGAGAGGTGAGAATTATGTAAAACTTATTTAAACTCCCCGATCAAAAGCTGTTCAGGGTTTGAAGTACAAAACATTCAAAGCCTAAACCTCGACAGAAAGCACTTAGCCAGACCACAAGGGAGTTGAGACTAACGCTTCTACTTCTCCATTTTTTTTCTTCTCTGCTCTGGACAAAAAAAAAAACTAAAAATCTGCTGACCATGTGAGATCTACCCTGCTTATTCAACCTTTGGGGACATAAACTGCAGACACATCAAAATGGACTAAAGCGATTGCTGATGGTAGGTTACATGCATTTTGATTCCTCAAAATGAAAATCCAACACAAACATTTTCCCTAAGAGATCACCTAATTCACTTCCCACAGTTAAACAAAGAGGTGGAGGTATTGTGCTAAGGGGGACAGGAAGCTGTGAAATGCGTGAGACTTTGTTGGAGTTTTATGTCCAATTAAACATCCAGCCAGAGCTACAATGGAACAGACCAAAGCATGCTAATGTGATTAGAGTGGCCTAGTCAAAGTCAGAGACTTGAATCCGGCTGAGAATCTGCATCAATGCTTAAAGGCTGAGATTGAAATATTTCACAAAACATTGGCAAAACTTTCTTTAGATGTGCAAAGATTGTAAAGACATAGTAAAATATGTATGGTGGATTTTTTCATTTCTTGAAAAAATGTTTTTTCAAAATCTTTTTTGTTACAATATTTGTCAGTTGTCAACATCTGTACTTTTTGTACTTCAAAAAGTGATACCAGCAAACCGTGAGTGGCAGTGTCCCATTCGAGCACAAAACATTTTCATCCAATCTAAAGCTCTGCTGCTAGAGGTTGACTTTTCTCATGTCTCACCTTAGTTGCAGACTATTATTTTTCATCTTAAATTACGTAATTTTAAGTATTTTTCAACCCACGTTAATCCCTCTCGAGCTACTTTACCGTATGATTGCTCTGAAGCAGCACAAATGCTGGAATAGAAGCCAAACATGTCAGACTTCCAGTCGCTGAAACCTGTGATAAAGGCTTCTGGTGTCTGCAAGAAGATTCAGATGTTGTGCATTTAAGCTGACTCATCCGCCTGGTCATTTGGACGTCGCTCTGTTGCACGACGTGAAGGAAGAAAACAAAATAACAAGGCCAGATTGTGTACAGTTTTTACTCGAGCCCTTCGACCATTAGGGGAAAAAGAATAAGAGCACAAAAGTTGACCTTTAGCTTGCTGCCAGGCGCTCTATAAACAAATAGCAATACTGCAGCAGCACTGCGAGCCTGTTTTGGGGTTTGCAGGAGGTCGTTCGCCATTGATGTTTCAATTTGCGCAGGCTGAGAAATGTCAGAGGGCATTTCCTCTCGAAATGAAGGAATCATTGCAATATTTTGTTCTTTCTTTGATTTATGTGCATTTTTCTTCAAGCGCGTAACGTTTCCTCTCATTAACGTTCGTACCACAGAGGTCATCGAGAAATAATCTAAAGCAGATGGGGAGATGTTCCTGCCTCTTGCCGACAGGAATGACAGCACAGGGAAGATGTCTATTTTGTTAGAAATATGTAAAAATAAAAAGAAAAAAGAAAAACCCCAGAGAGACTGGTGCAACAGTTTCAGTTCAAAACCAGCAGCGAAGTCTTGTAATTCCTGATCGTTTTGTATTCCACCTGCAAAGCCTTGAGATAAATAGTTGCCGCTCTCTTATCAGGGCTGGCAGCGGAGAGGGTAAACCAGATGCATGAATGTGGGTGGTGGCAGGGAATTCCAAAACTAGATCATGATTCACCTGCTGCAAAACTTGCTAACACTATCACTTTAAATAGCAGAGCATTCAACAGGTGGCTACTGGAATGGGGGTTAAAATTTGCAGTAAAGTGCAAGTGATTGACTGCATTAGACCCTCCCAGCAGACAACTGTATTTTTGTTTTTACCTGCGGTTTTTATTTGTATATTTCTGTTGAAATCTATAATGTTTGTAACCGTGACACTTTAGATTCTTTATATAAATCACTAAAAATGAGCTACATGACCTGTTTTTATGCTAACTTATGCACCCAAGGCTGAAATACAAGCTTTTCGTTTTTCACAATATTTAATTTCAGAGAGATTGAGAGAATAATCGAAATAAAGTATCTTTTAGAGGTTCTTCGAGGCTTCGTGTATTTTCAATCTTTGAAGAAATGAGAGCAAGTGAACTCTTGAGAGTTCACCGCAATAATTTATATTTCAAGGTGAAATAATCAGAAATGTATTTCTTTAACCTTTATTTGTGCTGAGGAAAAATAATTTTTCTCCATCATTAAGAGATTGTCAACATTATGTGATAGAATAACACAAAATTTCCAGAAAATATATTGCAATATGAAGTGGCTGCTAGGAATATTGTCTATTCCCTTTCCATATTGTAAATTGCTTGTTGTGGTTCACCAGTCGGTTGCCAGACTCTACATTTGTTGACTTTAACATGTGGACAAACTTGTTGGATCCTGGAGGTTTATGTGTCTACGAGGTTCTGTCCTAAATGTCGCCTTCCATGACTATTTGTGGCCCTTGAAATGATTTGCTGTAAGAGCAACAAAAACAGATTATACATTTTTGTTTGTTTGATTTTTAGCCAAATTTAGTGAATTGCTGCGACCATGTCTGATTGGTTCCATGAGCCACTTTTTGTAAACTCCAACTATAAAGAAATTGCATTAATCAAAGTTGCAAGGACTGCAACACTGCCATTAAAAGTTGACACATTTTTTGTTCTCAGATTTGGCTTTGTTTCTGCTATCTAGGTCATTATTATAATTTCAGATTTGCACTTTTACCCTCCACACTAATAGGATCTGCATCCTTGTTGACAAGATTGTGTCTGATAAGCATATGGTGTTAATATTCTAACTATATCTGTAGAACATAAGCCAGAAGTCCAGAAGGCAGTTTAGCTCATTATATCCGTCTACAACATTGCTAATGTTTGCTAATCAAGCTAACCTGGAGGGCTCACTGCTGTTACGTTGCTCCTGGATTTGTAATACAAGTTCCACCAGACTTGGTTTGCTTTCGCTGCATAATTCCTTTGTTCTGTAATGTTGGTGCGCAGTTATCTGGGCCGAGGTTTTGCTAGGTCATCATCTCTGCAATGGCAAATTGCCGAGGTAAGCTTAAAGAGGCTAAAGGCTTAATTGAACTGTAGCCTGGGAGGCTAATTGATTCAGCTATTAAATCTTAATTCTTTATTAAAACCGCAATAATTGGCACTTTAACCTTCTGTCAACAGTGAAGATATCTCAGCACAAGCGCATGTTGGACATTTTTATTCCTCCAATAAAGCTCACAGGTGAAGGATGACTATTATAAGATTACAGCCTTTTGAAAAGCATCTAGCTTATTTAATGAGGCTATATATTGCTTTTATGCCATATAACACCTATGAATGAAATTACTTAAAAAGAATACAAGCCTAAAAGTACATTAATGTTGCACAAAACAGTAGCCTTGGACAATTTCTCATATATCTGCAGAGCACTGTGTTGATGTAATGTTAAGCAGGCTGTGATATGTCGAGCTCTTTGCATTAAAATGTTGCTCTCCAATAACAGTTCTGGCCATTCGGTCGGACTGTGGCCATACGTTGCGGCCGTGACTGAGTGCAGTTTTTATCAATCAATAAAAAGAGAGGTCAGGAAGAGTGTTGGAGAGATTGTGTTGATGGGAAAGAAAGTGGACTTTGGAAAATGTGGGTTAATCACTATTGATGACATCGTTGCGGCATTCAACAACCGTCACAATATTGCGTTTTCTCGAATGTTATGCCTTGGAAGTCCTCCTTTTCTTGCTATGACAGAGTTGACTGAAAGATGGATGAGGCTGACTTGACTGCAGCGATGCGGGAGGATGGGAGAAAGGAAAAGGTTTGCATTCCAGCAGGATAACAAGCCTGAACATAAAGCCAGAGCTACAGTGGAATGATTTAAATGAACTTATTCATAAGTTGGAATTGAAATTAATCACAATTAATCGATGATTGAAATAATCGTCAGCTGAGTTAGTAATCAATTAATTAACTGCATACAAATTCAATAAAAAAAAATTTATTCAGAGCAGCAATTAAGCCAAAACTGTACAAAAATATGTACATTTTGAATTTAAGATAATACTTTTGTCTGGAAATATGTTTTGATCAATTATTTTTTTATTTCTAACCAACTCTGTCAGTGGAGTGTGGAAAGTGACAAAGTCTCTAATTTGGAAACAGTGAGGCCAAAATTAAGGGAATCGATATGGAAATGCGTTTCTCTCCATTGTTTCTTCTTCTTCTTCCAATCTGACTTCCTGTTGTGCGTTTGGCGCCACCTGTTGCCCAGTCACAAATCTTGTTGCTACGGAAAGAATCATTAGGCACAAAATTCCTATAAAGTAGCTTTGAATTCAACTTTGGCAGTAAAAGCACTATTACTGAATTTTGATACGTTTGTGATGCGAGGCTGCATCTGTTTTTCTGACTAGTTTCGCGATTGTTCTATTGAAGAACAATACTTGTTTTGTTTTTTTCCTATGGATTGTACCTGTATTGGCATGAAGAGATGGAAGGAGGTGAGCAGCTGCTTCCTCAGGTTTTTTTCCTTTGCTTCAAGAGTGCTTGTTTGAAGTAGAAGAGCCTGGTGAGCCTGGTCGGTTTTTCTGGCCAAGTCAAGCACTTTGGGCTAAATTACAAACCTGTTAGCTGGATCTTGTAGTTTTAGCCAGAAGATGCTTCTCCTCCTCCCCTAATATTTACTTGGAACTCGCTTCTTTAGAACTAATAAATCAGAGTCGACGCCTTTACCATTTATAGTTTAGTTGCATTCTGGATTCACAAAAATAAATTTTATAAAAGGGGTTCAATTATGCAAGGCTTAGGTAAGCACAAGCGCCTCTGAAGAGCAGCTAACCGTGACGGCTTACACTTGTAATCCCAGCTTGTTGTTCTGTTGATATGGGAAACCAAATCAAAGCTGCAGCAGCAACAAGGGAAAAGAACAAGTGAAACTTTAGGATGTGAGAAGCAAGAGTTTGTTTCAGGTTAATGAGATTTAGATTCTGTTACCTGAAAACTGAATTATTTCAGATTAATTAGACCAACAAAAATCTTGAATCTAAAACATGAATCATGTAAAGGAAACCCAAAGTAATACGGAAAAATGACCAAAATGCTATCTGGAGCTCATCAGTCTGTGTTTTTGTAGAAATAAACTAAGGATAGTTGAAAGAGCGAGAACCAAACTCCCAAGAACAAGGCTTTATGTGGTCAAATTAACTTGTCCTGGCATTATCTGTTGGCAAATAAATTGGGGTTGAGAAACAAAGAATTGGTTTATTGATGCAGACAGCGAGTTCAGCCAGCTCTCGCTTCCCCCCCATTGTCCATTCATATTTGATTTTCGCCAAGAATTACCTTCATTAGAGTTCCAAAGGCATTCTCTCTTCAAAAACGTTCTACTTATGGCGCCTAAAGTGGAGGGGTTTTAAAGATTCATTGCTCAGATTTTTAGACGATTTCCAATCTCCAGTCTGATACTGATTTTAGCCCACTCCAATATCTCTTAAAGAAGAAATAAATGGCATTGAAAGTAGCTTTCCCAAGCCTTGTTATTTTAAGCTGTCTATTAGGAGCAGGAGCAATGTCTCCGATTGCGTTTGGGAGGGCAATCGCTGCAAAATAGAACCTTGTAAATTTATAATGACAAAGTGATTTAACTTTAAGGCTGTTTGGACAAAAAAATGCATTTAAGGCTTTCAGGAAAGCATAAAGTTGGGCCTTGTCTGGCAGAACCAGAGCACAATGACGTGATAAAATTCACAGATGTGAATCCATGGATGGATACGTTTTACTTTTGGCTGAATTTTCAATAAAGCTCCTAAAACTCAGTGATGCATTGCTCATTATGACTATGGGTTGTAACAATCGTCATGGTCAAGCAAAAGTTGGTACATTACGATATATTTATAACTGTATTTAAGTACATCAGTCAGAAAGCTTCTCCTTGGTGTTGCAGTTTCCAACCTGGAGAGCTAATGATGAAATGCTAGACGTACCCACCAGTGTCACTAGTTGATAATGTTATGCAATAGTCACAAGATTTTCCTACATATTTGATTGGCCCATCACTTAATTGATTTTTGTTAGCCTTCTGGGGAGACTTCACTGTCATCCATCCGTATGCTTCACCACAACCTCAGCGCCACGAAATGGAAAGTTTTGAAAGTCCGTTGCGTCTAATTGTGACATGTTTTTGCGGGAGGCAAAGGCACAGCGAACACACGTCGGGTCTAATTAAAGCTGATTTCATCCAATCAGATCGTTGTGACAGCATGACTTCTCCATTCTTGTGAAAGTATGTGTCGCATCCTAAATTGTGGGAATTCAGAAACTGTATTTTGTTTGGACAAACATTTTTACAAAAAGATTTTGAAACATACAAAACCAACTCTTCACCTTCTTTTGGAATAGCTGTAACAGATGTGGATGGATACCACGAAACTGCTCTCTGACTGGTGCATTTGGGGTTGTTTTGTTGAAAAACTCCTTTCCTTTTTGACAACATAAGGTCTTGAGGGATTTCTGATGAACGAGACGCGTCCCCATGTTTTAATGCCTGAAGCACCAAGCTCTTCGTTGTTATAATTCAGTGTGTCAGTTGATAATTCAGGATCATCTGACAAGCTGTCTGTGGCCATTTGACTCAAAAAGAACAATCTTGTCTGTAAAGTGTATCTCAGTTTTTCCTTCAGGCCAGTCATGGTGTAGTGTGGCACTTTTCCTTCTCTTCCATATTTTTCTGTAACAGTTGGACTTTGCAGGGACGTCTTTTTCCGACACCTTGGCTTTAGATAGGCTTCTACAATTTGTTGCAGTACTCACAGGTTGCTGTGGATCACAGATTCCTCTGGAGCTGATTGTTGATTTTGACTAACTGTCATCTCTTTGCATGGCAGTTTTTCATTTTCTTAGCCTTAGTTTCTGTTTCTAGTCATTTGAGATCATTTTAAGGTTTCTTCCTATTCCATTCAACTGTTCATTCAAAGTGTGGTGTTGAATTTCACTGCAATTGTTGGAAATACCCAGAATTAGCTACATGCATATCATCAATGTAGGTAAATTATATGTCCCATAGAAACTTCAATTCTACCAAAATTAGTAATTCATGTTGATGATGATTTTTCTCACCTGCTCCAAAACGTACTATGGTGAGTTTTTCTGTTTCACAGTGATGCATTTTGCTAGAATACTTCCTTCAAGTGTGTTATTTGTATTCTTCACAGCAGAATTAAAAGCTTTGAGCCATATCAGAAAACATGGTTTGACTTTTTTTCAACAACAAAACGCATCATATAAAGAACCAGGACAGACCGGGATACCTAGATTATTCTATCTTGTTCCTCTTGGGATTTCATCAACCCAAACAAAAACAAAGCCAAATTTGAAGGGATTTGGTTGTGTAAACTGCAGTGGAAATCCATATTTCATCACGCTGTTGTACATTTATTAGTAAAAACTACACCACTGGCCAGAAACGTAAGGTGGGAAAGGATTAGTGGTGTTGAATTAGCAATTCTTTTGTTTGGAGTTCTTAGTCGTATTCATAAATTGCCTTCATTCTGTAAAAGTTGTGGTTGAAAAAGCAACCAAACCGGATCTATAGATACGACTTCCACACTTTTAATCTGTAAGCCTTCAGAGTTTCTCTCCAGTCCCTAATGACGCGACAGAGACAGTGGTACAATTAATCCAAGTCAAACGGTGCTTTAACATTTAGCACTTCCCCCTTTTAAGCAAGGCTTTCAGGGAACGTTACCTTCTTCCTCTGACGTTTGAAGGTGAGATGGCGTCTCTCCTTCACTTTCAGATGGATCTGCTTTTTCCTGCTCAGACTCCTGTTGGCTCGTGTTCAAAGAGACAGAGACGCTTTAGACGGCAAAATAGTCCCCAGAGTGGAACTGCAGTTTCATTGCTGCTTGCTGTCTTTTTGTTTTCATCCTGCGTTCTCGTTCCATTTTAAAGTGCAAGACTCTTTCGATATTTCCTTCTTTTCCTTTAAGTTTCTTTCACCCCTCATTGATGTGGTGTTTTTCAAACAATGCAATATCGAAAGCAAGAGAAAGGAAAGTGGTAGAATCCTTATCTTTAGGTTACTTTTTAAAAGATCTCTAATTTTCACTTTTTGTGCTAAATTGCTTTTATGTAAACTGTGCTTAATTCATACCAGAAGCCAGAGCATGAGAAGCAAATTTTATTCAGAAAAAAAGCTTCTACTCCTATTTCATGTTTAGCCATAAAGGTAACTTTGACCTTTATCATTTAGGATCATTGACATAAACATCTAACCGGTGTAGCAGATTCATAGGGATCATGTATTACCAAATTCTAAACACACTCCTCCATTAGCTGCAGCTGACCTTTGTGACGGCTGCAAAACCTGCTGACCTAATGAGTGTGTGCGATTTCAACCGTTTGCTATTTTTTTGCACTTTTACAGTATTTGTAAGTACAAAAATATACATATAAAATATGAGCTAAGTAGTATCTAGAAATATTTTTACAAAAATATTTCTAGATGAAGGAAGAACTTCCTGTAGCGTAAAGCTCGGGTAAAGGATGCGAGTGTAATAACTTCTGCAGACTGAACCACCTGCCCACTTAAAGAATTAGTGACCATAAAGGTTCCATTAGACCAAACAACATCAACTATCCTGCAGCTTTAGAAACCACTCACATCTCATCTCCATTAGGTTGGAGGACGTAGCACAAATTAGTCTTCATGCAGGTTGAAATGTTGACCGGAGGTTATTCCTGCAAGAGCTTTTTTCTGTCAATTTATTAAGAACGTCGCAAGCATTGGCTCTAAATGAAAAATATCATCTGACTGCTTTGTCATAAACAGCATGCTTTAAAGTGTGTTTTCTAAATAATGATGGCTTAAGCCCAATCATAACCATATCATTGTTTTTATAAAGTAAAACATCTATTTCTAGATTGTGTTTTTTGCTTTGATGCTCGGCCGCATGTTCTACTGACTTTGTTGAATTTATAGCTTTTTAAAACATTACCTTCGTTTTCCATACATTAATTTGTCCAAATAGTTTGAGTGAAAGTTTAAAATGTATATATATATATACATATATATATTTGTTGTTGGGAAAAAAAGTCAAGTTAATATCCACTTTTTGCTATTGTGTGTGCTAGAATAGTATGATCTTAAATCTTTAGGGGTTTACATTTTCATAACATAATTTGGAAACCCTGCATACAATGTAAGGCACAAAAATGAATTTAAGGTTTATTAAATGACCTAAAACTGAGCCGAAATTTGAGAAAAGTTGTTTTTTTCTGGCTTTGTCTTAAAATGCGTTCATACCTCAAAGACATTGACTTTTTTTCCACAAAGATAAAGTTTGTCTTTGACTAACAGTCGACCTGAATAAGGGTCAATCAGAGCGAGCATGTGGCGGATACTTTACAACGGGAAATCCGAGCCTCTTACTGCTTTGACGTGACAAATTTGCTCACTAGGGGGCTCACTGCAGGGGAGACATCAAAGGAAGACAATGTGCTAATGTGGAACTGAAAACACTCCATGATGCTGCAGTTGGTGGGCTGAGAGTCGAGATAAGGGCAGTGGGGAGCTCACACGGTCATTAGGGCAGGAGAGCATCCCACAGCAACCTGGGAATGAATGACATTTTACTTAACAGCATTTGATTTCTTTTTTAGTGAAGAACACAGTGAGCAAAACACAGAACAATGGATCGACTAAAAAGCTTAGATTCTAACAAGATCCTCCTTTATTCCTATAACCTTCAGATTTTCTTTTTCTTCCGACAGGCTGAACAAGTTAGCAAGATGTTTTTTTTTAAAGCAGCTTATCTCTGAACAACAAGGTGATGGATGTGCTGGTTTATTAGGGAGCTGATCGGTCATTTGATAAAGATATCAAGTTTTTGGGCAAATCAAGTCGAAGTGTGTGGGTAGAAATACACTTGGAGTGATAGGAACATACTGCAGGGGTCACTCCTGGATCTCCCTCATCCTGCTGCTTCTCTCTATCCCCAGATGGAGTCTATTTGAAAAAACATGCCTCTGAAACTAATTTGATGTAGGTAGACTCGTGTACCTTTCTTAACTGACGGTGTTCCAGAAGAAAACCTTGAAAAAAATGCTCTTTTACATCCATTTTAATTATTTTCTAAGCATCAATTTAAAAAAAAAAAATCTCTTTGCAGTGTGGAATAAATCTGTTGGTGTCTAACCAGTCTAAGTATGCAAGATTTGGTCCTTAAAATAGACAAAAACAATCCAGAAAAGATGTAAAACGTCCTTTAATTTGGCACTAAGGTGTTCACTGTGAATCTTTAGTGTTTTTATTGACTTGTTGTATTCAGCAATCTTTGACTTTTAGAATTTTTTTTACAGTTTTTTTTAATGGCGCCTTCTAAACGAACAAGTGTATTAAGCTAAACAATGAGTTAAATAAGAGCGGCTCAGAATAAATGCTAGCGAAATCGACGATGTAAAGGATTGAATTTTCTGGTAAGTACGAATGGAGCTTGTGTGTTATCAGGGTGTTGCTAGAATATTTTACGTTCGGTGAAAACAAAGTGAAGGTTATCAGACACAGATGATGATACATTAGATAGCATTACCAGCTCTTGACAATGGATAAGGCTTAAATGTGGGGATTACATGAAGCTGTTTGATCCCGTTGTCCGATTACACTACATGTGGGTCACACAGATGTCACAGTGCCCTGATGTCGTCTCACTCAAGTCGGACAACATTTAGATCTTAAAAGCAAGTGGTAAAAACAAATTTCTCTCCGAACTGAGCCTATGCAAGTTTTCTGTTGCTTTTTAAGCAAGTGTAGTCAATAAGAAGTTGCTGCCGCCTTGCAGGGAGGCTACTTTACACACCTTCTGTGGGACTGCAATTCATTCTGATATCCTGCATTTTAATTGACAAAATGAGAGGCTCACTCAAGGTGCCATTCATGCGACAAACACCTTTATGGGGTCAATTCCCATGTCAGGAGTTAGAGCAGCTTTCTTGTGTTCAGGCAGAAGGAAATGATGCCTCTTGGACCTTCGGTGTGCTGGTATCGCCAAACCTGTTATCAATATAATCATAATGTACTACGACCTTTAAAAGTGTGTATTTTTATTTCATTTTTACCCCTCGTAGTTATTTGTTGTTCACTCTGCATCTATCTAGGAGAAACATGGGAGTAGTTGCAGACAAAGTCCTCTTGTTCCTGTGTTGAAAATGTTTATTATGTTTCAATTGTAAAACGTTTTAAACCCTGTGCTGATTTTTACTGATTGGCATCAAAGCCGAAAATTAAAATCAGTTCGACTACCGCCAGTCTCGTGGTTTTCCATCGCATCATACACTTTTAACAACGCAGCGACACAATCACACTCAAAACCAAAATGATGTCTTCATCTCCTGCAATTATGTTCAATTTTGCCATTTTCCTTTCATCCTGTAGGCTGCAGGAAAACCTGCAGCTTTTTCTCAGGAAAATTCCCGTCATAATGTATCATTTCGCTGATGAGCGCAACTGGTTGGTTTTATGGCCTCGTCCTCTTAACTCATCCTAACAGCCACTTGGTTTGGAGTAATACAATTGCTCTCACCGCAAAGTACAACTGACAGTAACTGGGATAATTGCAGCAATGATCCAATTGTACCACTGCATATTAACAATGACGGTTGATAGACTTACTTAAAAAGCTAATTTGCTGAGCCACACTCCCTGCGGGTGTTCCTCCCATTTAATGCTCCCCGGTGTGTGCGCGTGTGAGGGCGTGCATCCATAATGTGTCTTCAGGTTTGTGCACCATTTCCATTTCTTCTTTGCGATACTTCCAGTTTTAAGCACTTGGTCATTGTTTGGTTAAGCATCTGGCATGATGATACATTGGACTCCAATTTCCTTTTAGGGTTTAACTGGTAATGATAGGTTTGGGGTGAGAGAATATGTTCAAAAATACATATTGGGTGGATAGCGTGAAGATGATAGAAGAGGATGCTTCAAGCTAGTCTGTGAAGTAGTGGGGCAACTCCTAACACAGTCAGTTTGTCCTTCCTTATTCTTTAACTACATGCCCAAGCTGTCACTGCAAATACATGTTTCACCGGTCATATCCCCCCGCCTTCATAAGGAAACCATTTTATTATTACGTGCTGAAATGGCTGAAATATGCGTCCCTATGTGTACATGGTACATATTTGTCTTGCCGCACTGAAAACTGTAATCACTACTCAAAGCAATAAAGATGTTGTTTTTCACCAGGGGTGCACTTTGATTGCAAGTACGCGCTGACTCAAAGGAAGACATGCACAACTTCAATATCGTCTGTATTTACAGGGCTGTCTGAAGGCAGGGTCAATGCTTGCGCGCCACCCCTGGGGTAAGGACTTCAACTTCAAGTGCACATCAGTGAAGTGCTCTTGAATCGGCCAAGCTTTCCAGTTCTTGCGGCGGGCCCCCATTGCTGTTTATGCTTCGAACAAGTGACCTTCATCACATTTCAAATGGCTGCACCACGAGTTCAGCTCTTTCGCCCTCGTATGCAGCTTTAGGTCGTCTATATGAAGAGAATGCTTGGCTTTACAATACACTCGCACTTTAAACACCAATGCAGCCACAGTTTGAAATGTGTATTGATATTGAGTTTTTCTGTTCTACATGAAAAGAAAGTAGAGTAATTAGTCAGATCTAACAGCATCCTTTAGCCAGTACATTGTTTCAGTGAAAAATAAAAAATTACGCTAACTATATTAAACAAATAATGTTACACTGGGAAACATTAAACATACACTACAATTTAGGTTTAATGGCAAAATATGCAAACTTACAGCTGTTTCAAGGAAACAAAAGAAACTAATTAAAAAGGCTCTTAACCAATAGTATCGCAAGTGGTTTCCACAAAATGCCACTTTTGTTGCCTACTGCAGTCTTTAAACTACTCATCCCCATCAAGTGGCCTGGAGGGAAGAATTAATCGCCTTGCAATCCAAAAGTTGTGGATTCAATTCAAGCCTCCCCCTCCTGCATTTGCTGATGTGACCCCGAGCAAGGCACTTAATGCGAACTCACTTCTGATCATATTGGTGTATGTATGTTTGAGTGCAATTGGGCGAATGTGGCTCTGGTGTGAAGCGCTTTGAGCGATTGGTATGACTAGAAAAGCGCTACATAAATTTGATCTTTAGTACTTTGTACAGCATGCTTTTGCTGATATGAACTGCTGCAAGTGATTCACGGCCAGACATCGGCTTCTGGCAGAGTCCCAGAGGAATCTCACCCCACTCCACATAGGCAAAGGCCAACAATCCATTAATATTCTTTGTTTTGTGTCCTGCAGCTGTGCCCCCCTTTTTATTTCTTTTTCAAATCCTGCCAGAGATTTTCAGACAACATAAATACCCTGCCTTGTATCTTCCAGTACCCGAGAGATGCTTGTGATCATTGTCTTGTTTGGGAGTACGGTGGCGCCCTATGTGACATTTTCTCCCAGGGTTTTCTGATTGAGTCCATCTTGCCCTCCACACTCTTCAGGCTTCCTGTGCCAGAGGAATCAAAGCAGTTCCAGATCACTGGACCACTGCAAATAACACATTCTTTTCAGCATATTCTTTATCAAACCGTCACAAAAATATAAGATTAAGAAGTTGAAATTTTGGTTAATTGAATAAAATAATTGAAGATGGCGTTTAGGAATGCTGAGTTGCCTTGTTCATGCCAGGTAGTGATCAGTTCTCTAAACTCAAATACTATGTAGACACAGAGTGACACATCTGAAGTTTACTTCAGTTCATGTTGATGAATGTCTCTCACAGCTAATGAAATCTTCAGTTACTTAGAAAAAATTAAAGGGATTTTTAATAGAGAAATGTTAGTCTATTCAGAGTTATGTCATTATACTGTATTGTGTGTCTGTTCAGTACTTGTTTGGGTTTCTTTAAATGTGAATTACAGAATAATTGATTGGTGGCATGGAGACAATAGACCCAAAGCTCTACTGGGGTGTGAAGGGATGCAAACTAGCTGTGATGTTGCTCATTTTCATGTAGGTTAGGTCTTTAGCTCAAGCCAGTTTGCTGGTCATTCAGGCATGGCAATGTCTAGGTCAATAAACCAGGTGGTCATGTTGTTATGACCAGTGGCAGCTGCCAAGACCTTCTGAAATATCTGTAAAATGAGCATCTTCATAAAGTTCATCAGCAGTGGGAAGTATGGAAGGCCCTAACATTTGCAATCTGACCTTTGCATTGACTGTTGTTGGGACCAGTAATGGACAAGGCTTGGCAAATTATCGTTACCCGTGGAAACTTCAAGCAGGTCTCACTTTTTGAATTAAATTACCAAAACTAATTCACTTATCATTGATATTCAATCTGTTGCACCTGTATTTTGTTTCACATCTCGTTTTCAAGCAGCATTAATGCACATTTTTCCGCGCTTGCATCGCTTCCAAATGTCACCTGTTAATCTTGGTCTCTGGGGTGTTTGTTTTATTATGATGGTGCTCAGAATATTAATAACTGCCCTTTATGATTCATGAGCACCTTGTTGATAATGCATGGGTTTATTTAATGTTATTCCATCCAGCCGCCCACAGGTATATGAGCCTTTTATTTCCTTGGTATTACTAGAGTTTGTTGACATTGCTTTACTTTGGATTGCTATGGCTTTCACCACTAACTACTTACCAACCCCCTATTGGTTAGCAGGGCATTGCTAGCCAACTATCTCAAGCACACTTGACGAAGCTCATCATTGTTTCCATCATGTTTGCCCGCTTGTCAGTGTGGATCTTTTCGTCCAATAGAATCATTTGTCTGGCATTCGTTCAATCAGTAAAGGGTCTAGCCCTGGGTGATCACCTCTGTCTGCTGCCTCTCCGATCTATTGAAGCGAGAAGCTAGAATCAGGGTCAGGATAAAATGCACGCAAAGCATGCAAGCTAGGCACCCTATTCTGTGCAGAAAGCTGGGCCCACATCTCCCCATGACTACTCATGCATTAATGCAATAGAAAAATCTTTTCACAGCAAAACTGGAAGGTGTTGTATAAATGTTTTATCTGAAGCTGATTTGAAGCCTCATCCACACAGTTTGTACCAATGTGTGTATTTGTTTTGTCTCAGTGTGGAATGTGTTACTTGATTTTAGTCCACTGCCTAAACCACCACGGCTCTGGTCCTGAGGAAGATGAGAATTGCCTTGCAATCCAGGGCTGTGGTTTAAATATACATTTAAAAAAAAACATCCTAATTGTGTTGAAGTTCTGACATGAACTTTAATTTGTCTTAAAGCTCAACCAATTACAGAGACATTTACACAAGTTTCCTGCCTAGAAACTGCAAGTATTTTTGGATGTTAACTGAGGAAAAAGTTCAACGTTTAGACAACGGCAAGATGCATTGCATCAGCTGTAGATGTCTTGCCAGGCCACTACGTGGCGCTGTGATTTCAGCATGTCCTTAAACCCACATGTGGTTTTGACCCTTCATAAACGATAACCATCTCCAACTCCCACCAACCAAGTGTTTATGTAACACATATATACTTCTTATCGGAAATGGTGTTAGACTGAACAGGTTGGGTATCATGGCACAGCAAAATGCAAAATGCTATCCACAATTTTTTTTTGCTGTCATCTGCCTGTACATTCACAGAGTAAACCCTCCAGCTGTGCATTCTGTGCGTATGTACTTTTGCACGTATGGAGAACTTCAGTTCCAAATTGAAAGCAGCTGAACATGTGAAAAATAAATCAACAATTTGCATTTTGTTGCAGCATGTTGTTAGTTTCTAAAGCTCCGCAAAACAAAGTGGAAAAGAAATCATCTGGAAAACAGAAGTCTCAAATTAAAAATTCTTTGTATTTGTCCTAAAGCTTGTTAGAAAAAGCAAAGGAAAAAGTAACTACGAGTTCTTACACAACCCTTTCTGTGATTATTGTGAGAGCTGACTTGTGCGTGGGAGTTCTCTCGTTTCATCTTTGCCTCTGCGTAATTTTAACTAAAGTAACAGCTTTCTGTTTTGGCAGCAATGTTGTTTCTATAAAGTATGTATGTGTTTGTGTGCAAGAGAGACGGAGTGGAAGAAGGATCTTTTTCCCCCTTTAGATTTGTGGCGATACGCTGCTAAATCACACCGGACATCAGGTTTGTGCACAGCTTTACACGTTTCAAGAGGTGATAGAGAAATATTGAATGTTTTTCAGCCTTGAGGGTGGCAGTGCTTGGAAGTTGCTTGGTGTTCATGGCTGTGGTCAGGCTTATATCGTAAACAAATCAAATGTTAAGTGCAGTTAAACACATCTGTGCCAGGAATGGGCATTTTGCTTAACGTCCTTATTGATAATTCTTAGAAAGCCACTCTACAAGCCTAACCTTTCAATAACTACCTCTGTGATGTGTGTGGACTGTTTTGTAGGATTTTAAAAGCAGTTGTTAGCTTCCCAAGGTCTTGTCTGACTGATAATTTCATATGGTTGTGGTTTTCCTAATGCAGACAGTGTTATTTGTTTACCTACTGGCAGACTGGCACCATTACAAGACGCTGAACTGGTGCCAGTGATTGCATGCGGATGTACAGGCAGCTGTGATGGGATCACAAAACAAGTCTTACAAACGCCAGTCTTTGGCTCATGTTGATCTGTAGTTGGGAAGATAATTTCTATGAATTGGGTGATTATTTGCAGATAATATGAGAAATATAATTTGCAAGAACTTCTCTATGATTTTCTTTTGTTGTCAAAAGGACGGTAGAAATTGATCAAATTAAATAGTCAATCATAATTCCAGTTGGCAGCTTGAAATTGATATCTTGAAACTCTCTGCTTTATTCGTGTGCTGCTTTCATGCCCAATCGGTGTCCGTTGTTTCAGACTACCAGCAGTGAGAATCTGTGCTTGCTAATTATTGGGGTAAATTTTCATTAGACTTTGAAATTTGCTTCTCTTGGCCTTCCTTAAAATTTGTGTGAACCTTAAAAAAACCAATTAAGCTCCACAACCTTGGTAAACACCATTTAAGAGCGGAAGTCTCATGAGATTCCTGTTTCCAACGTGTTCCTTCCCTTTACCTTTTACATATTAAACCCAACCAAAACACTCACACATCTTGGAAAACAGTTCTCCCCCTTTCGATGGTCCTATTCGCTAACCCAATCATGCCAGTAAAATCTGAGCAGTGACGCTTGAAGAAAATAGAGTAGCACATTCCACCATACACTGAGGGTCAAATGTAAAGGAAACAAATGCACACACACTGGCACTAATTGTGCGGACAGGGTACATTGTAAGCTTTAAATCTGAGAGTTATACCATTTGAATATAATCTTTGTTCATTTGTGTTGCCATATTTTAGCCACTGGCTGCTACTCAAGGAAATCTGATAAAGCAATTAAAAAAAAAAACACCTAAACAATACACCTTTGCTATGTCAGGACACTATTAGTTTCAGCCATTCAATTCTATAATTAATTTCCATGCAATTTAGTCCTAAGCCCTTGGTATTAAGTGACTAGTGTGGGGTGGAGAAGGTAAAAACAAAGCAGTTTGAGTCATTCTTGGCAAGCCTTCAGTTCACTGGCTGCTTATTAGAGGAGAGCTTCCTGTTGTGCTGAGTTTCACTTAGCGATTCCCTTTGCGGCGTGTTTTTAACATCACAACACTTGTATGCTGATTCTTTTAAATGCTGGTTTTAACATCGCTAAGCTGCTTTTGTCATCTAAAAATTACACACGCCGCAACAGTCTTGGATAACATGTGGCACTGCGGCGTGTCATGTTTATGGCGATGATGCACTGCAGCTGCAGTCCAACATTGTGGATTCATGGGGTCTTTCTGACCGGAGATCAGTTGTGACCATTAATTGCATATGCAACCTTAATGCATTAAAATGAAGACATTTTCTGCCATATATATAACCCCTACTGTGGCACCATTACCGCACTGCATATGTCTAATGGACAACATACTGTGGCCTCATTAAAATATACCTCTGTGATTAAAAGGCTGTGAAATTATTTATTGAATCATTAGGGCAGGAAGCAAGATCTTATTGTATACCCCATTTGTGCTAAGTCATTTAGCCGCTAAGTGAAGAGTGCATTAAACTAGCACAAAGGAACCCTAGACCTAGGAAGACAAAT
This sequence comes from Alfaro cultratus, assembly GCA_903066825.1. NCBI lineage: Eukaryota > Metazoa > Chordata > Actinopteri > Cyprinodontiformes > Poeciliidae > Alfaro > Alfaro cultratus. Next base: position 80,658 of record CAEFZX010003843.1, on the reverse strand, counting down.
ATTTTTAAGAAGTTGTGTTATGCTAAATTTAAGGTAGAGGTAGAAAATTATCCTTACCTTCTAAATGATTTCTCCATAAAGATGCAAATTTACATCGCATTGAATTTAGGGCAGAGAGAGGCTCAACTTGTTCCTGCTTTAGCTGAAACCAACGTTAGCTGCAGAACGTCAGAAAACAGATGAGATTTTTTTTTTGTTAGATTTATGATCTGTTAATTTTTACCATGTAGAAACTTATTTAGTAGAGCCTTATCGTGTAGAATAGCTAATATTGCTGGCACAGCTAAGGCTGTAACTGTAAGTTTTGAATTTGACCGCCTTAATAAAAGTTACTCTGGTGGTGAATAATAGAAAATCTGAGAAATATGACACTGGATTAGCAGAATGTATGTCATAAAATATAAATCCTGATTTAGCCACAGATTCTCAAACAATTGATGTAAAAAAAACAAACCTATGACAGGATAACAGTTTTTGATACTTTCTCAATGTTAGCTTCATTAAGCTTCCTTAGTGGAACAATACCTCTATATAAAACCTACATTTGCTTATAATCTTGAAATCATGCTGTTTGATAAGTGCTGATGCTCATATGTTGTTCCAGTTTGCATACAATCAAGTGTTAGCACAATTAACCTTGTTTTTTTCCATGTGACCGCTATTTTGACTAGTAACTAATCGAATTTAGCTTCAAGCTAAATAAATGCACTAAAATCTTATTAACATGCCTGCAAATGTGAAGTAGAAATTTAATTTCCATCTTAAATAAAATGTGAGAAATTTAGGGCTAATATGCCACATGTAGCAGACCTTACAATGTGTTTAAACAAACTGTTACTTCATCATAAATCATTTAACGGTCTCAGACTAACATGAAATCACTGAAGATTTCTTAGAGTGCTAGGAAGGCAGTTTGTTCTTGCCTGCTCTCTCAAAATTATTTTTTGCTTTGTGGGTTAAATGGCTGCATTCTAATGGGACGTCGATAGATTTACCCAGCTTTATTCAAATTCAGCTTCAAGTAAAAGTCACCCTACTCACCTAAACTCTAAACGAGCCAAATAAACAAGCGAGGACAGTTTTGTGAATGAGAAACCCGGGAGCTCGACAAAACTCTTCGGCTCTCTCATCTTTTTTCCAACGGTGGAAAAATTCTCACTTAATTGTTGTTTTCTTCTGAAATGAGATGAGGCAAGCAAGTCTGAGGGGTGGAGAGAGAAGCCCCATCATCAGACACCGAGCAAGATTAAATGCTGAGACAATCCAACCTGTCAGCATGCAGATGCCACAATGGAGCAATTATAAATCAACCAGCTCGGGTATTAATCCAGCAGACAGCACTTTGAGATTGGCTATTTGGCAGGGAGAGGGTTTTTGGAGCAAATCAGAGGATGTGAGGAAAAAGCTGACGTGTGGAGGAGAGCGATGGTAAGACAGAGAGACATAAAGCAGGAGAGAAAAACACTGGGGAAGCGAGAGAGGAATGTAATTGTCCCCAGCATCAGATCAGAGAGAGCGTGTAGTAAAAGGCTTACTGCTGGTATTTCCAGCTAATGAGGCGTTTGGCTGTTGGTGGCCAGGCTTTGGTCTGACTGTATTCTCGAAATAGGCCCAAAAGGGATTAAAATAACAGCAGCACTGAAGCAAGGACAGTAGTTAAGGTAAAACACTCTGGAGACAAATTCATTGATGAGTTGTTTGCCTGCAAATTGATAAACACAAATAATTAAAGTTTAATGAGCTCGACAGTTACAGAAGCCATTACATGACGGAATAACTGGTATGTTTGTTAGGTGATCTGTACCAAATATCTAAGTTTTTCAAAGAAACTCTCCTTTTTTTTTTTTTTTACATACATTAAACGATAAACATCTTGACCTTTGTAAATTACCAGAACGTTACAGGAATCCCGAACCTCATTATGGGAGTTATATTTAATGAATCAGCTGTTATCCTCTCTAACAGATGGCGCTCGCTCTTAAATCCTTGGCAGATAAAGAACTTGGAGTAGCTCTGTTAGCATCGTCAGACATGTTGACATTGAGAACTATTCATCTCACTCAAACAAAAAAAAACAAACATCACAGTATGTCTGTTTCAATGACAAAACCAGTAGCTAATTAGAATGCTTTATGATGTGCTAGCATGCTGCATGGCTGTCATAACAGTCTTCTGATGTGCGGAGACTTCATTAGGAAACACACTTCATAAATGAAAGCACATTAGTATTAAACCTGAACTTTGCCTCAGCAGCTATTCTAAGAAGTGAGTCAGCTGTCAACCCTCGACGGTCTCTGAATTTCTACTTGTGCTTCAAGGCTTAGCGCCTGTTAATAACACTACATTGATGGACAATATTTAATGCAATTTCAGTTCATTTTCTATATTTTTGAGTGAGACGACGGCAAGAAGTAAAGGACAAAAGAGAGATGTGAGGTAAATGATTTAATAAGTAGACGGGATCCCTCGACAGATGGTCCAGGGAGAGCTTAACACTGCCTACTGATTCTTTTTTTTTTTTTTTTTTGGCTGAAAACCTCTTGAGCGTCACCGCTCCCCCTGCAGCTGATGACACCAAATAGGACCCGATTCACTACTGACCTCATTCTGCAGCACAGAGCGGCCGTTTACCTGAGCACAGTTTTTGGTTCTCTGTCAGCTGCATAAGCCACTCGAGCTCATCTGGGTTTCCAAGGATTTTTGTCCGGAGCGCATTGACCGTGTGGAAAGGTACATTTCGGTAGAACTATGCAACGCAGCCCGTGGATTTGCAGGTGTTGCACAATTTAATATGATAGGGAATAAAGAAAGGCAACGGAACTGCAATTAAGGAGGAGGAGCGATATTACAATACCAGAAAATATAAGCCGTAATGTGAATGGTAACGCGCTGCCTCATTTTTTTTTTTAAAGGGCAACTTTATGTGTTTCCAAGGCAAATAGTGAATTATTTTAGCACAATCAGATGCCTATGTTAACTTCAATTGTTATAAAAATGTTGTATGTAGCAAATATGACTTAAGAGAAGTTTGAACTTTGTAATTCAATGCCTTGAAATTGGGACTCTGTCTCTTAAAAAAAAAACTCCTGCTCTTTCTGAAACTCCGCCTTCAGGAAGTCATCTCAACACGGCTCCTCTATTAACACTTTAACAATGTTTTCAATCAACGTTTCATTGAGAAGTTGCTCAGTAGAGGTGTACTTCCTCCATGTGTTTGCTGTTTGCTGCTGGCTAGTCTGAAGGAGCTGAGTGGCAGAGTCTGTTAGGTGGAAGCTTGGAAACTATAGCTATGAGGAGGAGTCGTCCCTCAAAGGCGGTGCTAGCTCCACCCAGGCATTTTGCACAACTTGAACAGTTGCCACGGGAGATTCAAGGATTTGTTTTGTTTTTCAGGTTCAGGTTTGTTGCTCATCGAAATGGGTTCTTATGCTTCTGCAAAGAAAAGCGAACACAACCTCCTCCTGAGAGAGTAAATGATGTTTAACTTTCTACATGTGAAGCTGAACTATACAAAACCGAATCACAAAATAGGCTGCCACAGATTATTAGGGATGTAATATTGTCTTAAAACTTTGCAACTTTGATATGCAATGACAAAGTAATAGGTTCCTTAATAATTTCATGCTACAGTCTGCAGAAGCTCCGTCTACAAAAGTGAAAATTCACTCCAAACCATTTCAGGGCTCTTACAGGCTATGTATTGACCTTTGAACTTTTGGTCTGGGTGATCATGTCACCTTAAGGATAAAAAAAAGGCAATGTCACAGTGATGTCATAGCCTAAAGTGCTGGCACAGATTTGGCTCACAGATGCTACAGGACTTGATTTTTCATAAATTGTGCTTCATTTTTTTCCCTCACATTTACAGTTTTGTTAAATATTTTGATGGATGATGTTAGGCCATTAGGCATGAAGCATTGAAGGATAATTATAAAAAATGGTGGAGACAACAGCTTAAATATCAGTGATATTTGTTGGTTGCAGTTTTCATGGTTTCAGAATATTTTGTCACTTATCCTTGGAAAAAAAAGCATTTAAACTGTCACAATAACGCTGCTTTTATTAAGTTTGTCTCCCTCACTCACCCAGCTTGATGTTTAAATTTTCATCAATCTTCCTTAAGTTTGACTTCAAAGACTTGGTGCAGTGTTTTTTGTAATTCTGGGACAGTTTCATTACTCATTATGTGAGGTTTTTGTTTTAAAATAACATGTTGATATGAGTGTCAATCTAAATAAAATGTTGAGTTTGGGTAGACTTGAGATTCTCATGGAATAACTTACTTTCTGAACGGTTTTATCTTAATAATAAAGATCCAATTTAGTATTTCTTTCTGCATAAGCAGGCAGGGCTAAAAGGCGCACAGTGTTACTCCATACAGCAAGAGAAAACTTTATTCCTTCCTGCACTTTCTCAGGTATCCTATGTCCTAACAGAACTCCAAGGACTTTAAAAAGTTAGGTTTTTACAACATAATGTATTCTATTATAACTTTTCTATAGTTCAAAGTCCTATTTAAGTCATCGAAAAGCTATAATGGAATAAAAATTTTTGCAAAACTAACTTTTTCCAAGTCCATGGTGTACCTCAAAACTAATCTCTTCTTGCAAAGCAAAAAATATTTCTGAACCCAACTTAGCCGAAAAAACCATGCAGCTTGATTCCAAATTAATGCAAATGCTATCTAAAGTCTCATCCTCTGATATCAGAGGAGGCTCATGGGTATCCAGGCTGGGATTAGTGTCGGCAGGAAGCCTTGAAGGGCTTCTCCTGAGCAGTTTCCTAGCTCTGGCCCTCTTGCGTTAGCGGGGAAGGCTAGCAGGGAGTTTTTCTTGTTGCTTTTCTCACTTCAATACATAATTTAGACAGAACATTTACCAGAAGTGGTAAAGGTCAAGCAGAAGGATGCTTTTCTTTTTTTCCCAATGAAAAACATTGATTGCCGGAAATGCAGAAACTAATTCCCTAATACGCTGAACTCGGATGTAATTCATAAATTATAAGTAAAGAATGACTTTTATTTTAATGCTTAAACTATATTTTTACAGCCTGCACTTGTTCTTTTACATGGGTAACATTTTTCATAGCAGACTTCGATATTGAGTAGCTTAGAGTGCTTTTCCTGGGATTTATTTATGGGGTAAGAATGTGGATAAAAAATATGAGACATTATCTTTTACCACTGGGACTTTATAACCGAACATATAAACAAGCAAGATGCATTTTGGAAGTTTGTTCTCGTTTTTCAACAAGCCAAATAAAGGAGGCAGAAACTCTAAGACTGTTTTGGTTTGTGTTTTAGACTTGTGTAGCACCTGAAACTCTACTAGATTACTTCAAAAGGTGCAAGGTGAAGCTATTTATTTATTTATTTTTTTTTAAGTTCCTTTCAATTCTCCTGGGCAGCTAAAGAAAAAAAAAGGAACACAGACATTCTGATAAAAGCAGAAGCATTTTGCTGGAAGACGGAGAGAAAACCCTGTCATATAAAAAAACTAACAGACCTGGCAACAGACCGTGTTTACACGCCTTGATATATATTCCACTGCGTTAGAGCCAAATACATGCCGCCTTCCCTTCACAAATACTTTGAAAGAGGGAAAAAAATGGAAATGATGCAGAGAGCAATGCTAATGCGTCATCTTTCGAACCAAGATGACTTTTTACAAGCTTGCAGGAAAAAAAAAAAAGAAGAAATGATCGTTTGGCCTTTATAGTAGATAATGGGCCACAAATCTGTTTTTCCCCCTTCCTCTCTCTCCCTCTATTTTTGTTAATCAGAGCGAGAGGCTGCTGCCAAATCCCTGGCATAATCTATGTCCTTGTCTTCCTCGGGATACTGTTGACCCTATACACTTTTAAGCACTGCAGTGTTTTGTAACTAGATCAACAGCCAGACAGGCACTCAGGCAGACAGATGGACTATCAGGTGCAGGCCCACAATGTCAGCATGCTCCGAATTTCCCTCTGAAGAGCCTGTCAGTAATTATCTGCATACTGTAGGTGTTAATATATGCTGTGGTCCTATACCGGGGTGGCAAAGTGCCGCGTGAATACTAATCCAAGTTATCTCAATTATCTGCACTGTCGAGATGATTTGTGTAGAAAATGACATTATGCCAACCCGAGGTGATTTGGTAATACGGGTGGACTAGGAACACAGTGAGCAAATGCTGTAACAATTCATCTAATTGACAGACTATGACTCATTCTGCCTGGCACTTCATTTCAATTACTAAGTCGGAGTCCCCGGTAGCGCTGGCAACCGGCTAAACGGGAGGTTTTGTCTCCCCCGCCCCGATCCCGACTCGGTATAAACAAAGTTTCGTTTTTGTGAAATTCTGGAAATGTTCAAGAGGACTTTCCGAAATCCCTTCAGTTCATCTTTTTTGTCTTGACAAAGCCACTGGTCACCTACTCAATTTTCTGCAACATAGAAAGGATTCCTCTGTTTTTATTTATTTATTTCAAACTGTTCCAAGGCTTCCTCCATGTTTTTGAGTTTAAAAAATGTTTAAAGTAGACAGAAAATGTGTAAATATCACTTGATAGTTTTGCGTTATTGGAGGATCAATATCTCAACACCAACAATAAAGTCTTAAAAGACATCATAAGCAATGCTTATGTCTGTGAAACCTAATGAACTTTATTTCATTTGGAATTACATATTCAGTTTTATTTGACTGTATTGTATGATTAGATAGAATTGCTCTTTATGTAATCAGAACCAGTGTGTATTTATTTTGCTTATATTCTTGAGTTTTATGTTTGATTGCTGAATTTTATCTTGCGATTAATTAAATGATCACCATTTGATTATTTCTAGTTTCCTCCATAAAGTTCTTGGACACACTTGAAAGCCTCCACAAATCTAATTTGAAGTTTATTTATCATTCTCGTTAAGGGTTTTCTCAGATTAATGTCCACATAATCTACATATTAAAGTTTGTAGAGGAATTTCATGAGAATATCTCTCGGCTCAGAGGCTGCTTTTGATTTCTGGGCACCAATTATGATACCAGTATTTTTCTTTGTTCATTTTTCTTTTTCTTCCTCAGGAGGGCCACAAACCAGCACTCTTAAAGTGGCTTTATTGGATCTTCCATTTTGTGTGTGTGTGTGTCTTTTTCGAATCGCTCTCCTCTCAATACACCGAAGCAAATCAGTCCAAATTAAATTTGCATCCTAAATAAGCGTCTGGGAGGTAATGTAGCTGCGTCCTTGCATTCGGGGACTATAGAGGCGTACTTATTTCTCCAGGATGTCTTGTTGGACACGAGCCCAGGCAACGGTCATCGGCCCACGGGTTTGGCGAGGCGCTCCCATGAGCTCAAAATGCGACTCCATAGATCACAGTCAAAAGGAGAAGAAGAAGAAGAAAAAAAGAAAACGGCTGCTTCAGCTAACATGGACTGAGCAATTAAAAGTTTAGGCAAAAGCACATATGCTCATTTTGAATTACTTTTTACTATTATTTTAAAAAAAAAAATACCCCAATTGTATCAAAAAGGACTGTGGCTCAATGTTTAATAAGGAAAAACACACAACATAAATAAAATAGAAGGCTTTTGAGAACATACGCGCATCAAAGCTGCAAATATTTATATCACTTTTCTTGAGGCTTCTACTCCGCTTGCGAAAACATGGCAGCTGTATATATATATATATATATATTTTTTTTTTTTTTGAGTGCACCACATGGATTTTTCTCTCTAACCTCCTGGTCCAATAAGGAGAGCCGGCTACCATCAGAGGCATGTCTTCCCTGCCCACTCAAGGTCTGGCAGCTCATTAGGTTCTATTCGCGGTCATGTGTGAGAAATCGCCTGCAGGAGATCGAGTCTTTCCAGTCCCTTTTTTTTTTTTTCCTTTTTCCAGCAGAGGAGGAGAGATTCTGTTCGCTCTTTGTACATGCTGGTTAAACCTCGGATCGCTGTGTCTATGCTGTGACAATTTATGTATGGATGTATTCACCTACTTTATGCGGCTCGGCTTGCATCACTCGCCAGCCTCCCTGCTCCCACCTGAACCTCCAGGATTTTATTTCCCCGACTCTTTAGTTCAGTTATGCTTTCTGGTCTGACACATTTGAATTTCCATGGGGGCCTGCAGAATTATTCTAGCTCTCTTTGACATGAATGTCATAGGCCTGGTGGACCAAATACATTTGCTTTTGTCACCGTTTTGCAGACTCTCTCTCCCTGTGGGCAGCGGATCAGATAAACACATGTACATTTAAGCCAAGGAAATGTTTGCATTCCTGGCAGATTTGGATTTTAATATTTTTTAGTCTGACAACAAAATCGTTTATGATCAGGAAGAAGACAAACACCTGTTAAAAGATGATAGAATTTAAAAGTTGGATTTGTTGTTGATATTTTTAACTATTTGTACTCTTTTTACTTCTTAAAATATAACTATTTCAAGTCATATCAGTCATTTCAAAGGTAGCTCAATTTCCCTTTTTGATGTCAGTAGATAAAGTATGCTTAAATATAATCTAGCCACATTATTCTTTTCTCTGTGTTGTACATTGAATTCTAGTTCAGATATGTCAGTAGAAATCCTTTTCCTTTGTCCCCAATCGTACATTTTCGAAATCAAGCAGTCATCCTGCGACAGTTGAGATGTTTTTGCTGGACTTTGCCGACTGGGCCGACCGCCGTTACGTCCCAAACATTGGATTATTTGTCACAACGGAATCCATTAGCTTCCCTTGAAACGGCCGCAGCCTTGACGCACGCCACGCTGGCCTGAAACACGCCATTTAGCGGCACTGAGTGTCCTCTGATCGATTTCAGAATCGGTGGCGTGTCTCTTAACTACCAGCCTCAGTGGAATCAAAAAGGCTGCATGATGAAGAGCTGCTTGCTTCAAAAAAACATGGACGTAAAAAACTTTTGATCTGAAGCCAACGGGAATGTTTGTGGCTTTATCTCCTTTCTTTCTTGGGAGATGTCTGAGGAGGATGCATCGTCGTTTGGGGAAGCACAGATGAACGCATCAGGCAGCCATTAAACACTTTCCTCTCTTGTGTATTGAGACGCTGAGAATTTCCTGGCAGGCAGATTGACAGACTTGTGAATCGGTATTAAAAAATAAAAGAAACGGAACAGAAAATTCAATTATTTCTCTCCAGTTTTGCATTGTTGTCGTTGCAGATATGTGCCAGGCTGAGCCAAACGAGGAATCTATAGATTTATATATTTTTGTCCTCTCTTGTCGGTAGCTTTAAAACACCAGAAAGTGGGAGTAAAACCACATGAGGGCCTTAATAATGTAAAACCACATTTACCTTTTCTATTAGACCAGATTTCACAAAAAAAAAATGCAAAAAAACCTCAAAAGCAGGTAGGCCTCTTTGTCGAAAACTGAAACAATTTGAGATTCTCTAATTCTTTGATGAATTATTGACCTTTTCTTCAGTGGCTGCTTACCAGACGCTCCACTGTTCTCACTCCCAGACAGTCAAGAACAGATTCGGATGCAAACAAATGCAACCGCACTCTTAGGTAGGTGGACAAGATATCACACTCCTCTGCACTTTGGCACTTCTGGAAACTTGCACTTATAGGTACGAAAACATGTTGCGTAAGAGATGGATACTTAAAAAAAAAACAAGAAAAAAAACAAACTCACATGTGGGAAATTATATAGAAAGTGCAGCCAGTTGAGGAACATTTCAATGCTTTTCTATACAAGGCAACCTTAAAATATCTCTCCAAAACAGACTTTTTTTGTTTGAGAATTTTGTATTCATGAGGGGATTTCGATTTTTTTATTTTATTATTTTTACTATTTTCTCCATTTTGTTCAATGAGAGTATCAACAAATTTGAAAATATGATCAAATGCAGTGTCTGTGTGCAGGTTAGTGGCATAAACCACTTCTTTATTTGACTGATGACCTAAAGAACGTATGTTTTTTAAGAGCCGTATTTGTGTAACATGCAGTTACTTAAAAAAAAGAAATAATAATTCTTGTCGTTATCACAATAGTATCACAAAATATCTCAAAACTTTGAGTCCATATCACCCAACTCTCCTGTTACAGCGCGTTGCAAAAGATCTCAGTTGAATTTTCTGTCCTTTTTGTTGCTGTAGGCCCATCTGCTTCAAGTTTTGACGTTTTGCACGTTTGGAGAGTTTATTTGACATACCTTGATTTTAATGTCATTCGACCTCCTGCCTTTTACCCCCTTATCTCTGAGATAAAGAGGTTTTCTCTTCACACAGTTGCCTTTTACTTGATATTTCATCTTTTTCAGCCTACTGTCTGTACAGATAGCTGATTGAAAGTCTCAGTAGACTGAAAGTTTTTGACATATTCACTTAACTCTTCTTTCTCCCACTTTCTGATGCTCTGTTTGAGCTTTAAATCATCTTAGCATTGTCTGGCTTGTAGTCTGTCGAGCTGCTGCCATGTGACAGGGGGGTTTGATCATTTTGCTAACCAGCAGTTGAACCAGTGTACCAAAAGCAGGAAGGCTAAGTGTCAACTTTCCAGTTAAATGTGCCTCTACAGCAGTCTTCTTCTTGGGAACACACATCTTCACCTTGGCTGTTCTTGTCGAACGCCTTTCCTCAACTGCGTTTTGATGGGTTCTTGAGAATAATCTTGTAGCATTTTGAGGCTTTGTGGTCATCAGTCATTTTAATATGTAACGTGCTTGAAGGAGGCAAAGCTGCTCTTGGCTGGGAGAGTCACTGAGCATTCAGAGGCGCCGTTTACTAGTTAAAACATCTTGACTAAAGTTTGCAGTCTTGAACCACACCTTTGTTTCTTGTGTAGTCTAAACTGGAGATCTTTTGGCTTGCTGAAGGTGATGTTTCATTCGGACCAAAGGTGCAACTGAAAATGCAGCACTGAGGTTGATGCAAGGACCCGGAGCCTTGATTTATTTAATTTTTTTCCACAAACTTTCATTTCTTCTTTGGAGGATTGTATGTGCCAGATCAATAAATATGACGGAATGTGTTACAAAGATTCTTGCATGAGTTTGAATTCAAGGTTGTTGGAGGGTTTACCAAGACGTTACCATGACCACGCCTTACAGATGGAATGGCATGTTAGTGTTTTATGGCCTTCTGAACAATTAGTCTTATTGCCAGATTGGTGCAGTGCACAATCTGTAAAAACAGCTGAAAACAGAATCATTCACCTAATTTTTTGATTTTTATCTGAAAATGGAAACAAAAAAACATGCATCCATTTTCTTTGGCCTCACAATTATGCACTAATTTGTTGTTCTTTCACATAAAGGTCTGATAAGATGCATTAAAGTTTGTAATTAATTAAAATTTAATGGAAAATAAGAACTCGCTCGTAGTTTTATTTATTTATTTTTCTGTCAGTATCGTAGCAGGCAAAATACGCATCAGTAGATCGACTTTTTTGGCATTTAAGATGCTAATCCTGCTTTGGTATGTGAGCTCCATATTTGACTTGCTAGCTTGTCGCTTTTATCTAAAGTTAAATAAATGAAAGAGCCGTGAGAAAATTAAATGTATTCCAGCAGGGAACAGAGAAGGCACAATAGATCTGTCAGGTTCTTGTGGCTTTTTTTTTCTGGCCTAATTACAACTTGTAATGCATTATGTTAATAATATGTGGCCTGTGTGAGTGCTCCCTGATTAAAAAATCCTCCCACGCTGCCTTTTGAACTGGTGGAGATTTAAAAAGCTGCTCCTAAAAACGCTTCTTCCCGTTGTAAATGTTTTTGAGATGTGTGCCCTTGTGACTTGATCAAACAGATCCTTGTGAATTATCAAAGTTAAAGCCTCTTCAGTCGGAGGAGCTGCTTTTGCCGAGGAGGGCGTCGATAAAGAGAGGGGCCCCTCTTCAAACAAAAGCTTTCCAAAGATGAAGTGAGAATAGCACTGGATGTAGGAGGCAAACGAGGAAGATAACACGAAAGTCTGCCAGTTTGTGTCTCTTCTATCAAACAAAAATGTAAATCTCTGGGTGGGGGTCCAACACCATGTTTGTAGACAAAGACTAAGTCATTTCTTGAGCTTATCTGAAATTCTCATTTTCTGTAACTTTACCACAATTGACTTAAAGTCCTACATCAGGTCTCGGATTGTCTCATGCTTGTTTTCTCTTTCAGTTGTTTTACATTCGCAGCCATGTTTGGGATTATTGCTCGTTTGATGAGCCAATTTTACGTGACATTATCTCTAAGACAGACGCTCTCGTTTGACGGTAGAATACTTTTGCACGGGGCGTGCTGTGGTGGCGCAGTGGTTTAGCACGCCCCACGTTTGGAGGCCTCAGTCCTCGACGCGGACGTCGCGGGTTCGACTCCCNCTTCCCCCTTCCTGTCAGCCTACTGTTGTGGAAAATGCGAGCCACTAGCGCCGCAAAAAACTCTTCGGAGAAAAAAATGATTAAAAAAAAATAAATACTTTTGCACACAGACAAGTTGACTGCAGCGCCAGTGGCTGCAAAACAAGATGAACTCATCAATCCTCCATCAGCAGGTTTGACAGTTTGTATCATATGGCTTTGCTTTCATGCTGGGTTTGTTTTTCTTCAATCTTGCTCTTTATTATTATGGCAAAACATTTCTCCCTTGTCAAAAAAGACATTCTTTCAGTAGCCTGCCAGCCCTTGCAAGGACCCTCAATATGCTTAGCCTTTCTGTAATTGTGCTGTCAATTTTTATTTATTTATTTATTTCTGATCGATGCCCAAATCGACATTGAGGGCAAATTGTTGCGATGTCCTCTGTAGTGAAGATTGGCAGCCATCTTTAATGTTTTCCATTCACAAATGATCTTCCTTAATATAAAATAATGGCCGTCACATTGGGTAGAAATGGCCTCGTAACCCTTTCTAAATTGATGGGTCGCTACGGTTTTGAGGTCGTTGCTGATTTGTTGCTGTTCTGACATTGCGGTCACAGAAACACAAGACTAGCAAACTGCCAAAATGGCCACAGCAGCTGCATGTTCATTGGTCACACAATTGCATAAACTGGAATTACGAAAAAAAAAACAGCTATCAAAACTATCAATTAGAATTTTTCTTGAACTGTATCAAACCTCAAACGCTTTTTCTGCGTAACACAAGTTATGTGATAAACAACCAAATGTTACTATTGGAGGAAATGACGAAGATGATGACAGGTGTTTAACAATTGATGGATTAATTAAGTTCAGTAGCAAAAAGTGTCCTATATAAACTTAAAAAAAATCATAATTGTGTTGATTTAAACTTTTCTCTTCGTGAAATATATAGCAATTGAATTGGTTTTCATAGCTAAATTTGAAGAAAAACCTCCTCACACCAGGCTAATTTGAAAAGATGCATATTGTTGCATACGAGAGGATTCCAAGGATCCATCGATATTAGTTTCCTCTTACTGTAAGTGCTTTTGGAGTTCCAAAGACTAAGAAGCCTTGTGGGTTTTATCGCTGTAATAAAATGCTTAAAGGAAGGCAGAAATAATTTAAAGACGCTCCAGATTTAGAAGGCTCTCTGTCTCTGCTGCCTCAGCTGTGAAGGCGCAGTCTCGCTTTCCATAACATGCCAAACATGGAGCAGATATATTCACATACTGAATAAATATTTCACCCTCTTCTGGACCAAAAAGTTGTGTTCTAGCTAGCACGCACTAAATAAAGTCTGTTTCATTCCTTCGGCTCTGGCTTCTGCTTGAAAAATTAAACCAGTTAGAAAAACTGAGCAGTTTTAATATGTGGGGAGTTTCAACGTCCAGCTATTGCAGTCTGAATCATACATCTGTCCAAATCGTAAAATCAGAGCCCATATGTTTTCTCTCTGTGTTTTTTCCTTTTTGCTCAATTTAAATTTTTTTTTATATCCAATCAATCCAAAAGAGAGGACTCCAACAGGAGACCTCGCTTAAAATAAAACGGAGCTCTCCATAATTTAAATTCATAACCGGTGACTGAGAGAAATGGCAGCAGCGTGGACATTTTTAGAAGTGGTATGTTTCACTCCGGAGTCGCATAAGGGGCTCCCTTATGATTTAACAGTCCAAGATCATCGCTGTCTCTTTCTATCAAAGTGAGATCCGAACAGCCGCTCCAATCGGTATTCAGTTACTTAGTGATTTGGAGCGCCGCCTGCATCTTTTAAGGACCTTAAAAGGAGGCAGCATGAGGCTGTGGGGAGGCGTCGCCACGGCTGCCAACCAGTTCAAGCTACGGGGGGCACATCCTGACGAAAACATTTGTTGATTTCTTCATTTCATCGTCAGGCCGGTTGCTCCCACTGTTTTTTTTAAATAGCAATGTTTCCTCTTCCGGTATTCCACTCTACTGCACACGGCGATTTAGCTGGTCATATTTAAGGATCTAAGTTATAATAATTAACTTTAGCTGGTGCTGTAGATGTTTTATTTAAACACATTTCCACTTGATTTTAGATTTGGAATAAATACTGTTGATCATATATTTTATTTTAGTAATATTATGTGAATTGAAGTTGCATTCATTTGGTAATAGAAGCAAATATGAGCAGTCAACACCTTGAAGTTTTCAAGCAGCTTCAGGTTAATAGGGACAAGTTTTAGAGATTTTCTTATAGTTGAAATGAATAAAAATTAAATTTTTATATAATTGTACTTAAATCTGAGCGGTGAAATGGCACGATTGCTTCCCGACGTGCTTCAAGTTACAAGCTGAACTCAAACTTTGGATTCTTTTAAGGTTGTTTTATGTGCGAGACGAACACAAAGTACTTCATAACTGGGAAGATGGAAATAAATTATACATGGTTTGAATATCTTTTTTCTGAATCAAAATCTGAAAAGTGTTGCTTTTGAAGTCGGCCTTTGAAGTGAACTTTCCAACTCCCTGCTTTGAAATCTACAGACTAAAATTATGCAAACACAGATTGAAAGGATTCACTGACCATTGACTTTCATTACTTTATTTTCATTTCAGAATCATGCACTAGCTTATGTTTTCCTGGTAAATCACCCAGAAGTTTGTAGCTCCAACGTGTGAAAAAAGTTGACTTTGTAGAAATCCTATAGCAAGGCACGGTGAAAGCTGAGAATGAGGCTTTTTAATTTCAGTATTAAGAGCTAATCAGACTAATTAAGGTGTCTAAACTCCTTCGGGAGATAGGTTATCAAATAAAGTACTAAGAGAATGAAAAAGCACACGTTTCTTCTTCACGATGACCTAGTATTTCAGAACAAGAGTTCATGCCCCAAATAAAACACGCTGAGTGTGCGGTGAACTCCTGACAGTTCTTTCTGTGGTACAGTACATCTCCATCTGACAAGACTGGGAATGCCATCTGCCCATAAAAAGTATGACTTCAGAAAGAGGTCGCTGAATCTGAACCATCAAGCTCTATAAAACATTAAGAGCAAGACGGATAATCGGAGGCAGACACATCATTTTCAGTGAGACATTTTCGAGAATCTCCTGTGACCCAGAGAATTGTAATCGGTGTAAAAAAGAGAGGTAGCTTCAGTACCAACCCGAAAGCTCTCAGCAGAAATGAAAATGTCGGATTCGAACAAGCTAACTCTTAGTCACACATTTCCGGTTAGATTGGAGTTGAAGTCTGCAACCAGCTTCCCTCATCACAAAGAAACGCAAAGAAGAACTCCTCCTGAGGTCTTAAAGAACAAAATATTAGCTTGGATTTCCTCACTGACTATTAAACCTAATTATTTGTTAAAGTTTAGGAAGCGCTGGCCCAGGCTCTTCCTTTCAAATGAGATAAAACAGTTAATTAGGAGCTCTAGCAGGAGCTTTCCAGCACATAAAGAAATCATTTGACAACTTTCCAGAGGCCCGCTGTTCTCTTTAAAGCCAACACTTTCCTACTTTACATATTGTGACAAATCAAAAGTACAATTTACATTTGTGATCGTGAGAAACTCCTCATTATAGGTAATTTTGCATCTGTCACTGTTGCAGATACCTTCGAGTCGCAGCTTTGTATCTGTTGGCTGAATTAGGACTTTGATGGCAGCTGTTTTGGGTTTCCGAGCCTCAGTGCAAATTTGGGTTTTGTTTCTTGGCAGACAGGAAAATATTGATAAAACCTTGGAAGCTGCCTGTTTTTAAGCCTAGGATCCATCTGAAACAGCAGGAGAAAACTACTTTATAAGGATTTAGAGAAGAAAATCTCACACTGCTCCAAACAGATAAGCCACTCAAAGGGAGAATTTTATTGTCTCAGTCTACGAGGAAGCCTAATCTCATCTACAACGCAGACTAATGTATCACGCCTGATAGTCCGGGGACCAAACAAACCAAATTTTTTGAAAAAACCTGTTCACCTCGTCACCTGAGGTGGTGCTGCACCAAGAACCACTGAAGGAAACGACACAAAAACCTCTGAAGAAGACTAGAGCGCAACCTCCTTCTTTAAGAAATGTGAACCAGAAAAGATTTTAGCAGTTGTATTAAAAGACTACAAGCCATTTCTCCTGGTAGTGCTAGATTTGCATGTTTGCTTTGGTTGTATTTACCCAGAATGCCCAGCGCTCAAGTCCGCTTCCTGTTTTTGGAGCGGTCTCTGGGCCGCTTGGCGTTCACATATGCACCAGAGTTCACTACAACCAAACCGAGACCCAGGTTTTCAGGCGTTCAAGAGTCCGATTGAGCGTTAACAACTGGACTCTCTAAGCAAACAAACCAGACTTCCATTAAAGTGGACTAGCAGGGCAAACCTCATTCACAACCTGACTAAATAGAAAATAGCATTTTTCAAATTCATTTATTATGACAAATTGCTGTCTAAACCAACCTGGCACAATGTGAACTATTAAAAACAGTAATCACCCTTTTGTTAAAAAATTTAATATTTGTAATTAAGAAAGCTGTGCTCTTTTTCATCAGCTTCACCTAAAGGGATGACTGTCAAAAGAAATCACTTCAGCAGAACCTGTCTGACGACATGAAAACACCACATTGCAGCTGGATTTAAAATGAGCCAATGGCGTCTGTCAGTCAGGAAAAGATTACACAGCAATTTCTGAGGCT
This sequence comes from Alfaro cultratus, assembly GCA_903066825.1. Taxonomy (NCBI): domain Eukaryota; kingdom Metazoa; phylum Chordata; class Actinopteri; order Cyprinodontiformes; family Poeciliidae; genus Alfaro; species Alfaro cultratus. Next base: position 63,679 of record CAEFZX010003843.1, on the reverse strand, counting down.
TCATAGTCGAATAAGTGGCCGCATTAAAACAATTTTGCAAATTACTGAGAGTCCAAATTCCTTCAAGATGACGCAAGAATCACTGCTGCTGGAAATCACTCTGTTGCCAAGGATTTAGAGCCAGTTATTATAGACTTTAGACTTCTTTATCGCCGATAGTGATCAATTTCACAAGTTAACTATCTTTAACAATTAAGTGTGACAAAAAAATACATATATAATATGTGGTGGATAGAAAGAAAATCAAGAATCGAATGAGTTTTGGACTTAAAAAGTCAAAAAATAACATAGCAGGAAAAATTAAATATGTCTGCAGAAATGACACTGCAGGTAAAGTCTGCATGTTGCAAGCTCTTGTAAGGAAGACGATGAAACGTCAAGTGTTGTCAAATTTCAGTCAGGCCTGAAGATGCACAAACAAACTGATCCTACAGTATAAGCTTGAAATATGCACTGATTGCTCTCACCGCAGCTTCAAACGCTCAAAATTAGGATTTCAGATCGCCTCAGAGAATATATGATTAAAAAAGCTCAAAGTGTGGAACGTTATGATAAAATATCTGACAGGTGTGTCTCTCACGTGTTCTCCCTCTTTTACATTCTTCACTCAAGCTTTTTCTAAAAAGATATTTTTCTGAAAACATTTTTTTTAGTTTATTCAAAACCATTTCAACCCATTTTGCGAAGCGTGATGGGGATGGGCGCTCGCTGCTTGCAGCAGGCCGTCTTCTCTGCTGTCTGTTTCTGCAGCGTCACTCCGCCTGCAGCTTTGAGCGAGAACAGTCAGTCAGGGAATCGCAAGAGAGCGCCTGTCAGGAAGCAGAACATTAAGGACTTCGGCGTATGACTGCTGGTAGATTTGCGCTGATGAGGAGAGACGTTCTGTGCAGAAATTTTTCAAAACGTCGTACCAGACTTTCTGCGCACGATTTGGAAAATGAAATGACAACCAAGACTTCATCTAAAGTCTGAAATGCTTTTGGATTGTTTCCTAACTTGCTCTTCATTCTTGATGTTTTTCTACATTTTTTTTTTTGTAGATTTTTTTTCTGGGTAATGTAACTCAAAATAATTTTTGGGTCGTTTTTGTAGGGTGTACCTAAAATACTTGAAAGAAAATGCAGCTTGTGAAGCTGAAATACCTACTCGACATGCTATTAGTTGACATTTTCAAAGCAGCCAATCTAAGACCGTCATCTATTTCCCTTGGCCCTGATTGGCTGTTCCACAAAGAGTGGAAGTAAGGAAGACGGTAGATGATTGATGTGCCAATTCAGTTTCCACTGTGGGTGTGTTAATGCATATTTGACTAAACACCAAAAAGGCCTTTAGTCCTTTTTGGCGTTTAAGCTAAAAAGATTTTAGCTCAAATGATTTTAGCTATTTGTGAATGGTTTTGGACCATCCACAAGTACCAGGGGTCTTTGTTATGTGGAGGAAAAGTAACATCCTGATCTGATCATTTCCACAACAAAGCATGGTGGTGTCAGCGTCATGCTGCAGAGATGCAATTTTCTTAAACAGTTCTTGTGGGAAGACCAATGGAATCTAATTGAAGGCAATAGTGGAGGAGAAAAACATTGCATTTCATGTTTTTGATGTTACAAAATGTGGGGAAAAAATTCAAGCTGTGTTTTAGACTGTTTTGCGGTGCTGCACGGAAGAAGAAAAAATGGGATTTTTCACTTTTTCTGACTTCTCCACTCCTCGTTTTCGCTCCCCTGTACTTGTTTATTTACTTACAGTGGGAAATAGTATCGGTAATCTGTAGAGGCTTCCAATCTCCAATAAATCTCAAAGAGAAGAGAACTTGTGTTGTGAAAACGTTTCTGTCACAACACATTTTCCTCAGGAGCTCAACAGTAACTATCTCAAAGGAGCAGGTGTGTGTGTGGAGGAAACTGTGGTGATTGCTATCTATTATAGAGAAGCTTAAAAACGGGCCTTCACCGAAAATAATAAGAATCCGGAAAAAAGACAACACTTTCAGGCAGTCCTCCTGACTTTAAGAAACCTGAAGCAGGGATTCAGACTCACACTTCCAGTTTGGGTTTGCATTCATTTTTTACGCCGCAATCTGTTGAGCGATGTCTACAGGGTCCTTTTCTTAAATAATGGATGCGTCTGAAAATGGAGCATTTCCCCCACTGTAATAGCCCATGAATAAATCACGGCCTTGAACATTCACCCGCTCCAGCTCCTCGTGCTTGTTGCGTTGACAGTTTTGCCTGTAGAGCTCGCCCGTGAAACAAACGCTCCATGATGCTTCCTCAGCCTGATGATTTTCCCATCCGTCCCTCGTCATTAGCTCCACTTTGGTTTAAAAACTTTCAGAGATGAACCATCGATGCCGTCCCGATGAAAGACGTCCGGACGACACGTTGCACTGAGATTGATGCAGATGGATTGGTGTAACTCGGCCCCTAAGCGATGTTGGTTCATTTCATAGAGCAGGGGAAGCCACAGTTAATTTGTCAAATCGTTGTTGTGTACGGACGCTCATTTGAATCTGGTTTTTAATGAGTATTTGTTATAAAGATTGCATTTTCCGTCTAATTACCATTTCCTCCAGGAGCATGACTATGTTTAATGTTTCACTGCTAATTAAACTTTTCTTCATTTGCTGAGACACTAACCTGGTTTTACAAAACAGTGCAGGATATAATATCAAAATATTGTAACCATATCTCACTTCTATTATTCCCAGAAGTTTTTTTTTTTTTGCTATTTCTGTTGTGCAGTATGCTGTCTCTTAATTCATGTGGCCATTGTGGGTTTTCTCTGCCAACAGGGTCAAAGGGGAAACGCCATTTAGGCCGACATCTCACCTACCGCAGCGATGATGAATCACCAGGAGTGACCAGATGGCCGAGTGAAGACGGATGAGACGGACGGCGAGTGATGAACGACAGAGAGGTAACATGATAAATTTATGGCTCTGGGTCTCTGCTGGTCTGTTTGGGTGGCATATATATTACAGTCATGTAGCAGGAGGCTTCCACATGTTCAATATTTGGTTAGATGCTGAAAAAAAAGAGACTCATAAGTTATTCCTATCTCTCCATGCACATGCTTCTGAAGCCAGTAGTCTGAGAAACATATAATGGTTTTACATGTAAAAACATGTAGCTAGACGGGTTAAATCTATGTAAAAACAAGAAACTATGCACTTAACGATACATTTAAATACATTTTTTATTTTTTTTTTGTAAATTAAATTACAAACAAGACTTAGCGCTAGTGAATTAAATTTTATAAGTTACCAACATGAATATTTGTTCTTGATTACTGCTTTAAAAAACAAAGAAGAGACGAACAAAAATAATATTGTGAATTCTCGGGCCACATGAGTTTATTACAGCCTGAATCAGTTCACGATTTACAAGGGGGTTCAAAATAAGAGAGCATGTCACTGTTTCACATGTGCAGTGTGCAATACAGCGTTGCAACTAAAGGCACTGATGAAATCTTGGAGGGCAAAGGTCAAGGAGAGAAACTCAGCCAATCTCGTGACCCTAAAGTTCCTCAGGGAGGACTGTGCTACAACGGAGAGCCGCCCGGCTGACCCGCACTGACTCTCGAGTCCCTTGGATAACAGTTGTGAAGCAAACAAAGTCTGTTGTTTTGTCCACTATTTGAGCTAAACCCAGAAACAAGTGTTTCTGGAACATTTGTCAAAATTTCTGGGCACAAGCTTTCCTCAAATAGAGGCCTAATCCATACATCGCTGAATATTTGGGACCTGAAGAAATGTCCTTGTTTTTGGTCATTTAATATCACTAAAAGTATTATTTATAAAGACTTTGACTAAAGTGGAAATTTGTGAATATTCCATTTCTGTTTCTGTGTGTACATGGAAAAACTGCCAAAGTTTTCCTACAAATTGCAGTCAGCAACAAATAATCCACCAATATGATGCTTTGCCTCAATTCCCAGTCAACATGATCTTGTGTTTTATTAACTTTTTTTTCTAATACGCTACTTAAAAGTAGTTAAATCTTTAAAATGAACCTCCTGGCACCATGTTTAATTCCTAACAGTAAGTTGTGGTTGTTTTTAAAGCAATCTGATTGGTTTTAGCTTTGTGCTACACTGCCCCCTATGGGTTTGGCATACCTCAGGAGTGTATGTATGCAGATTCATGTGAACCTGTGTACGATATTATTGTTTCTAAAAGATATCTTAAAGAAAAATTTTTTAAAAACTTTAGTAACAAGAGTCCAACTTTAAGCTTACTGTTTGGGAAGCTTAAATAAAAAAATTTAAAAACTAAGCAATAAAGTATGTATGAGTATCAACCTAAAGTATGTTTTATTTTTGTGCTAATAAAAACATTTTAGTAGAAAAAGCAAAATGAAGTCTTGAAGTTGACTAGGTCTAAATCTGTAAGAGTAGATTTATAATTCATAAATGTGTTTTATTCATTATTTATTTGTGTATTTCACTTCAAATTGGGTCAAGTTGAAAGATCTAACATTGTCTGCTGAACATTCAACTCAAAACTCTTAGATGTACAATAAAAAAATGTAGAGAATATAAATCAAATCGTATATTGTAAGATTTTTTGTTTCCTTTTGAATCGAGATGAAAACATTCACAGGACGTCAAACGACCCAACTTAAAGCCCAAACGTGCACAAGCGTGTAGACTGCATCCGCTGCAATCTACTTGTTGATCTCGACCTAAATAGCTTCGGAAGAGCGGAGCGTCACGTTTCAAAGCCCCGATGCTCTCGCAAATGTCGACAGCGCACGGCAACGGCGCGCAATCGCAACAATAAAGCAGACAGTAGAGTGACGGCGCGGGGAGACAACAAACGCGGGCGCGACATGAAACAGAAAAATTGTTACAGCTTGTGAAGTGTTGGCGTTTTTATTAAAAGCCTCGATGGGGAAGGCTGCAGATTGAAGCCTCACCTGGAATAAGCATGTGCTGCTCGGATCAGGCACAAATAAAGCTTGTTCTCTTTTTATTATCCCCTTTTTTTTGTATATATTTCTACTATCCTACTGCACCGTAACTCCAGTGCCCTCGAGTATTAATTATTTGTGCAGCTTGTGCTCTGATCTATGGTCTCCGGTTAGCATCTGCATGGATGCTGCAAGTCGAGTATGTCTAATACTTCACCACAGAGGATTTGGGATCTTTCCTTCATAACAGGAAACACAAAGCAAACTTTCAAACCAAAGAAAATACTAATAGATGGTAGCATGTTTGTTGGCTGGAGTGATTAAAAGAAGAACCTCTTGGTTCTTTGGGCCTCTGTCAAACTTTTGGGGTCTGGCAGCACATCAGTCCAGGAGAACAAAAAGATTTGCTGATGAACCTGCATTATTCACACTGTCAGGGACACTGAGGTCTTAAAAGGAGGCGTGAGCTCGGCGCCCTGGAGAGGAGTGGCGCCTCAATTAGTCGCTCATTTGAAATGAAATTAACATTACCCGATTCCCACCGCGCGCCGACGGGCGCTGGCCCAGGGACTCCAAGACCCATTTTATCTGGAGATCTTCCAGCCGTGTCACGTGACGGATGAAAAGATGAAAAGGCGCTCGCTGTTTTTTTCCCATGGTAGCTGTAATTAAACACCGCCACTGCCGTTAATTCACAAAATGAATTGTGACTGAAAGTTATTAGCAGGAAATTACACATCGATTGCACAGCTCTGACTTGGGTAATATTTAGTGATATCAGAACAGCTTAAATGTCTTCTGTCTTTCTTTCTTTCCTTCTTTCTTTCTTTCCTTCTTCCCTTCTTTCTTTACCTCTTTACCTTTAGAAATTAAATCAGAACGCTCTGCAGACGCCCGGGCTTTATAGCACATTAAGACAAATCTATAATCATCTGGATTTTTGCCTGCGTGTCTGCGCTCTGCTGCTGTGCTTTGCTGTCTGCAGCTGTCAGGACAGGCTTTGCACAGCGTGAGGGTTGTTCGAGTGAACGCACATCACAGCGAGAGATTTCTTCGGCACACTGTAAATCCCACCTTGTGCTAAAAAGCTTTTGAAAGTTAGGAATACTGGCATTTACTCGCACTACCTTGCAGGGTCAGTCGTTTCAGTTTAATGCAGGTTAGCTTAGTGCAAAAAAAAAAAAAAAGTCATGCTTTCTACAGACGGTAGAGAAGAAACTTACCTCCAGTTTTCACAACTTTAAATCTATCTTTTTTATATAGACTTTTATTATGGTAGAGCAATTAAGTTATGTGTAATTGTGATTGGTTATCAATGTGGGAAAATGTTTGTCAGAACGTATAGATTTTTATTTAAAGATGCAGTGCTTTGTAAAATTGACTAATTGTGCTTTATATACTGTTTTAATGTTCTCTCATCAGAAAGACATACCTGACATGTTGCTTTGATTCTTTAATGCATGTTTGGGAAATCCTTTAATCTCCATGGCAACCACCCATCCGCCTTAAAGACGCAGATCCTCCTTGGAATGGCCGTTTTCAAGCTTCCACCTCACAGAAGCTTGAGGAAGCTAAGTGAAGAGCAACTCTCTCACTCGGCTCCTTCAGACTAGCCAGCAGCTGTTAGCAAACACCTGGTGGAGCCTCTGCTGAGCTCATTATACGAGCTACTTCTCAGCGCAACACTGGTAAAAACATTGCTAAAGGGTGAATTGAGGAGCGAATTTGTGATGACTTCCTGAAGGCGGAGCTTCTGAAAGGGCAGGAGTTTTTAAAGCGACAGAGGCCCAATTTCAAGGCATTAAATCTTTAAGTAATGTTTTTAAATTTACGTTTGATATATACATGTATATATCACATTTTTTATTTGGCACTATTATCCTGGGAAAATACAAAAACTGCCCATTTATTTTATTTATTTATTTTTTTTTTTTACTGGAATAAATTACTAGAGTACAGGCAGTACTTTTCAGACTTATATTTGTGACTACTATGCAAAAACTTGTATCGATTCCCCTCCTCTTCACCCCTTTTGCGTTGGTGTGTCACATACAGTCCAAACAAAGGTTATTGAAGTTTGTGCTTGCAGTCTTTGCCTCGCTCAGTTAGGAAGTGCGAGGTCTATTCTCAGAGGCATTTCCTTTAATTAGAAAGCTCTCCTAGCCTGACGTGCCAGCTTAAGCAGAGGTTATAAACAACAAAGGAGAGTATTTTTACTTCTTTTTTTTTTTCTCCACACAAGTTCAATAATTTAAAAGCTTCGTCCAAGTTGGTGAGCTCACCCTCACCGCTGTTGGTTTTCTAGCTTGCATTGAGAACATTGAAATCAAAATTAATGAGGTATCACATACGACGCACGCTTCTTATGCTCCAAGTATGCTGAATGAAGTGAAAAAAGACCAAAATAAGAAAAATAGGTGAATATTCTTCATAGTTATGAATGTAACTGTTCTCCCAGGTTATATACACGAGTTTATTGCATTCCTTAATATCTTAAAGGAATAACAAATGCTAAATTAAGAGATAGAATTAGTCATAATCCAGTTGAGATTGCTTATTGTTTTAATTAAATGTTATCATATATAGCATTTTGTTTTCCCATCAATTATCACTGTTTATTTCCAGCTATATTTTGTGGAAGCCAAAAAAAGGCGAAAATGGAATATTACTTAATAATAATATTAAAATGGCATGCTGAATGTCATCTATGTACAACAGCATAATTATGAGCAAACAAAGCAGATGGATCATAATTGCTAGAAACATGACTAATTCAAAAAAAACAAGCAAGCAAAAAAAATAAATTACTGCCTCCAGAGAAAACTTTGTTGATCATCTCTGGCCAGAAAACAAATGACAGTCTGCTGTTTATTTTCACAAACTAAATGTTAAGATTTATGTAACTGTGTAAAATATTTTATAGTATGCTGATCAAAATCATAAAGTTATCACTGTATCACATACTTAGGCGTCCATAATGGTATAAATTACATGTAAAAGTTTTCAGTGAGTTTGTTTCCTTTTCATTTTACAAAATTATGCACAGAAGAAAACAAGAATGGAGGTTCAACTTAAAAATAAAGACTTAATTTGTCACAGGTAATCAAATTAAGTTTGTCAAACTTACTTTATTTGCATTTCCTTAATATGTTTACTTGGAGAAACTTAAATATACATCATAATGTTAAACACTCACTACAGGCTGCAGCAGCTTCAACTCACTGGACAGAGACATAAGTCATGTTTCACTGCTCTGGATGGTGACACTGAATTCATTTCAGCATAATTTGCTGTACATGATGCTGAAAATCGTCTTTTATGATGCACAAATCCGATTTCATCATCCAACGTGGTTATCAAACATACATTTTACACTTTACACACACAAACTGGCGTCCAGGAACAAATGCGATGTCAACTGTCCTGAAATATGGAGCAGTTTAAGGACAAAGTAACTGTCTGCGGTGCTGAATAAGTGTTCCCATGTTACAGTCCGGTGTGATAAACGTCTCCGTTTACTGTGGTTGCATTTGAATACCGTCTCTGTCATTCGTTGTCCTTTACGTCTTTTTTTCTGCCCACGATGTTTATGTTGAGGACTAACAACTGCGACACTTTCACGTGTTGGTACTTCAAAACTTTCATATGCTTCTGTAACGTGTGCTGAGCTGTGTGTTCATCTGTGGCGAGGGAACATAAGTCTCTCGTAACAGCAGAGGTCTTTTCACGGTGCTGAAACTCGAAAAGCTTTTAGTAATTTTAGTAATTCTAAAGCAAAATAGCGCCGCTGAAAGTTGCATAGCATCTCTGTCCAAGGTCCTGAAGTGCTTGTGGCTTCCGTCGTTGTCCAAAGTGCTAAATATGCATTCACTGTTGCTGTCCGTGGTGCTGGGAAAAGCCAAGAGAGGGATTTCTCAAGCTTAGAAAAAAGTACATTAATTGTGGTGCAAAAATAAATTTGATATCAAAGCCCAAACTTCTCTCAAGACTTAAGTTTTAAGTTACAGCGGTAACATCTTATGTTATTGTCCATACTGGTAACATGTTGATATTTTCTATATGCCAAGCATCTTAAAACGTGGATGATGCTGATGAAACGTCTACTGTACAAACGCCAACTGCTCTAAAGTACTGAGTTACCGCTCCCGGATCGTTCATGTAGCTTAGCAGGTTGCCAGTCATTGCATCAGTCTGATTCATGTTTGGGTTTTACAGCCATGGCTTCCAGTAAATATTTAATGATTCCTCTGTTGCATTTTGACTGTCTTCACATAATCAAAGTGCAGGGAGGCAGTAAATATAAAGTATGTTTAGGGCATTTCAATTGGAAAATTTTGCTCCATTTTAACTTCTCCATTAACCCTTCATCAGATAAAGATTTAAATTGCATAGTGATATTTTTATTAACTCATTCAAACGCTCATTTGATACAATATCAGTTTAAAGCATGCAATGCCCTTGAAAAAGAAAACAAATATATTCTGTATAGTGATCTAAAACTCCATATTTAGATCTAATTGTGAATTTAGATCTAAATTCCCCCAGAACTACACACTAGTGACATAACATTCACCCCAACTCCCCCGCGTGTCACCGCAGCCGGTTCTGCATCGATGACCGTGTGTCGCATTCTGTGTTCCTGCGTGTAGAGGAGCTGTCGCACGGCCCGGTTCTGCTTCAAATAGTTTGTGTCGCCAGCCTCCTGTGTGTCTGCACCCGTTGTTCTACACGTGTTGAAACCTCAGCTTGTTTTTTCTCTTTTTTCTTTTGGTGAGAACCACTACAAAACCCGTTTCTTGTCTACTTTTTCTCATTCAGTGTGCAATTCTTACAACTTCTATGTGCTGTGTCTAGAGTTGGTTGTAGTGCCTAACCACTGACTGGCTACAAAATGAACCTGCTGCTTAGCATACGTTAGTGGGAGTCTTATGGTGTCTGGAATAACTCCTCAGCTGCCTAACTAGCTTTACCAAGGAGTTCATATGAAAAGTGAAAGAGCTGCCACGGAACAGCACGCCTGCATTAGTTGTGGTACACTGAGTGCACAATGAAATGAGAATTTAAAACCTTGGAAACAAGCCCAGAAAGCATTCACACAGAGGGCAACATGCATCTCCACTATCATGCTCATAATGACCAAAAGCAAAAGACCGAATAGCCTTGGCGTAAGATCAGCTAATTCTACAAGATTGCTGAAAACTTGGACAAAAAAAAAAAAAGCTGTATCATTTGTTCCTTTACAAACCTGGAGGCTTGAGTAATAATTAGGATTGATTGAGATGTTTCACTTTACTGATGCTGTATTTAACATGCAGTTTTGAGAAATAAAATGGTGGCGGATGGGGGAAGCAGCAGTGATGTGACAGATGGAGCTCATTAAACTTACAATAAATACAAATGAAAACGACATCAGCTTGTCTTTGTCCTGTTTTACAATTCCTGAATTTTCTAGACGTACTGTAACCTCATAGTGTCGTATATTTCTCATTCTCATGACCATAAGTCATGAAATTGCTGTAGTGAAGTAAAAAATGTAAAACAAACATCAAAATAAACATTGTTTAAAAATCTGGTAAATTCTGAAACCACCAAAATGTTCAAATCTCAAACAAGTTCCACCATTATGCTTAAAACCAGTGTCCACCATTTCATCAAATTACAAGCAATGGAATAAACACCAGAGTCCACAGATCACTTAAACCAGAACTGTTAAAAATATTCAATTTAGTTTCAGTTCTCAAGTAAAAGTGCATCTTGGACATAATATCATGATTTTATGCTGTTCTCTTTTTTTTAAAAAAAAACAAACAAGAATAAAAACAACTCAGCTAGCAGCTAAAGAGGCTAATAAACTCTCTCTACCGTTTATGGATATGCTAACTTTTGTAGCTTGTTGTTAGCTTTCACGCCAATACAGCATGAAGCTACTTTAAAACTATAATAGCTGACTTTTTTAATATAAGTTGAACTGTAAAGTTGTTGCTTGGAGAAAAACAGTCATAATGCCTGGTTCTATTCTTTGTAATTCTATGCCAAACTAGTGATGTCATGCAGCTGGAAAGTTTTTTATTTGCTAGTAGCTAGCCTGCTGTTATTTCACTGCATATTTTTGCTCAGAACAGAGTGATATTAGCTGCCCTGCTTTTCTTTTTTTATTGCCGTTTACTCAAGATGGCCTAACCTTAGACTACCCCAAAGTTGTGCTATTATTTTCACTACATAATGCTTGATAAAACTCAAGCTTCTCTTGCATGCTGCACCTTGATTCCAGAAAACGGCCCATGAATAATAGACGGTAAAAAGAGGAATGTATTCACTCTGCTCGCTTACAGCTTCCCTTTATGGAAAAGCAGCAGCCAAGGAACTTACTCATGCATGAGCTTGCAAACAAGAGAAGCTGGCACTGCTAATGACGGATAATGTAGCTACCTTTCCTCAACAGTTCATTACACAGGTTTCCTCTCTGATCACATAAACATCACGACACATGTGAGTGACTGAGAGATCCATTTATGTATGACTGTTTATTCACATTTTTCTCTTGATTTTTCAAAGTTTATTTACATTTAACCTGACTTGCAAAGCTCTTACTTTGGCAGCGAAGTAAGGCTGTCTGACAAAACAAAAGAATAACTGAAAGCTCATGCTGTGGTGATACACTTAAGCCTCCTGCACTGATTGCTTAAGCTTAGAGGAGCAGATAAAAAATTAAATTGCTGATCATTAAGACAAACTTAAAATCTGAATAAGAAAGTTAAATTGAGGTGCGATTTAGTAAAGTTTTTTTTCACCCAACATAAAACCTGAACATGAACACAAACCTGCACATTTATTTTAAGCATAAGCCATTCTTTCACATGTGCCAAAAAGAACGAAAGCTTCTGCTCCTCTTTAAAGTTATCACAAAAATACAGGAGTTGCTAAGCTACATAAATGTTGCTAAGAGGGGAGAAAAAAACAAACCCAGAAGGCATTCATAAATTTGGGACTCAAAGCCTGATTGAAGAGCCTCAAACGGTAACCGAGAGCCCTCGGATCTGTCAAGGCTCTCAAAAGCAGGGCTCTGATCTCAGGGGGAAGAAGGAAGATGGGAGGACAGGGTTGTCGCGAAATGACACCGGACTCCTAAAACGGGAAGCGAAGACGCGCTGACAGCGCCGTAACCCCCTCAGAGAAGTCTGGTGTAAATGTCAGCTGTGATTTTACCAGAAAGTTTCAGGTTCATGAACTGTAAAGCAGCTGAAGGAAGGCAATGTTGACGTGGACCATGAAATCCTGACGGAGAGATCCTTCAATTTGACAAATATGGCTATTAGTGAGTGTTTTTATTTTTTAAAAAAATAAGGCTAAAATGACCACATTCTTATAGTATGAGTAATATATATATATCTGCTTATTTTTCCTCTACATTCTATTTCTTCCTCTATGTATTTATTTATTTATTTTGGTGATACCAAGTCGTATTGTCATTCTTGGTTTGCAACGGCCAACAGGTCAGAAAAATCTGGACATCTGCTGAGTCACAGCGGATCCTTGTGGGCGGGTAGATGGGACAAAATTTACATCACAGCCTTTCTGGACAGTGGAGCAAGCAGACTTTAAAAAATGGAAATTATCCTCTTACAAGACCAAATCAGAATTATTACTAGTCAGATTCTTAGTTAAATTGCACCATCGTTTATTGATCCTGCTCGAAGTGATCGCACAGACTTTATTTCCGGCCACTTCCTTCGAAATTTATCACCTGCCTCAGTGTTTGTTTCAAATATAATTACCTGTAGTTATCTGCTGGCAGTAGACATTTTACTCTTCCACATTTTCATTTTTATGAATAAGAGTTAAAAAATTAAAATTAATGGGAGAATTTGCAGATCGTTTACCGTTGCTGCTATTATTCCACTCGTTGTTAATCACTTCAGAGTTTACTCCTGCACTCATTTTCGGTAAGGATAAATAAAGGTGTAAACTTCGCTTGTGGAATGTCTTTACTAACGCCTCTCTGGCCCCCCATCCACGCTGGAGATACAAAACTCCTCCGGCCCCTCAGGTCAGCCATTCATAATTCATGCATCGGCTTCGGAGATGTAATCACATTTGTGCTTTTCCTCGGAGAACATCCGACCTCGGCACACACACTGTCAGGATCATCAAATCATCATATGGAAAACAAATATCACATCAGACAGGATCCTGACAGCGATCACAGATCATCTTCCCAAAGTTGTGAGCCTTGTGATTCTTCACATTCGGGGCTCGGGTTTCACCGGGAGCATGGAGGGAGGGAGAGGATCTAATTGCTGACATGACACATGGTTTGAGCTTCAGCAAAGATGGAATATATATAAAGAAAAAAAACAGATGTACACAATATGTCTGACATGCAGATTTACGCTTGTGGAAGCAACCCAAACATTCCTAAAATGAACCTCAACATCTGCTATATTTTCATTCGAATTCCTCCCGGTATCACAAACCACCCAGAAAAAAAAAACACCTCCTAAAACCTGAACACATTCTACATACTGATTTCTCAAGAGCCTCTGAAGCTTAGGAGCATCTCTTTTCATATGATTTCCTGCCAATTACCAAAAAAAAGAAGAAAGAAACTGACTTGGTAACGCTTCCAAGTTAAGATAGAGAAAGAGAGCAGAAGAAAAAAATGAAGACACTGATTCAGCAGAGATGAACCGGCTGCTATGGTAACAAGCCACGGCAGCATTAATTGTGGCATCTCACAAGACAGAACTAAGACTCTGTCACCGAACAGAATGGTTGTTTTACCCTAAATTAGAATGTGTTAAATATCTGTTTGGATAAAGGGTGGAAAAGACACAATGGGGAAAAGAACCAAGTTAAGATTCAACAGACAGGCTGTTGGTGTCGTGATATATTTATTGATAACAGTATTCAACAGAAACTATATCTGTTGCTTCTTTTTTGCAATACTTTTTCCTTTAAAGCAAGTCAACACTTTAATGCCATTCGAGACTTGCATGTTCTCAAGGGTTCTATGAAAACTTCAGACGCCGCAGGTCTTCAAGTTCTGCTTGATCTGGTCTGTTTAGCATCCCGGCTGCCTTTTCTTGAAGGTTACCTGGATGTTTTGTTCGATCGCGCGGCGGGTCAGAGGTTCTGGATTGATATATATATAGATTGACAGTCAAACATTATGCTGATTGCCCATAGAGCCAGGCGGATCGATGCAGGTAGAGCTTCTGATGCTCCTGCTATTTCTGCCTCTGTCAATAGCCGGATTGACTTTTACTTGTCACTTAAACAGTCGGAAATTGCAAAACCATATAAAGCTCTATGGATTCTTATTCAAAAATACATTTGGCTGCTTGGTTTGAGAAACAAGAGGTTACTAAAGCACTTTCCGGGATTGTCCAGCTGAGTCATGATTAAATTTCGTCCAGTCATGTTTTAGTCATCAGGAGGCTTGTTAGGTTTTTGACTAAAAAGGAAACTTGTTTTGGTCAGGGTTTTACTGCTTTCTGTTTTCCTTGTTGGCTGGCTGATCCAGATGATTCTTCTTCATAAACCCCTAGCATTTATGCATGTTTGCAGCAAACATGTAAAGGATTATTTAATCAGATGAAAACAAATAACATTTCCACCCGTTGGTAACTGCTTGCTATTCTAGTTTTTAAACCATTCCTGAACATGTTGCATGATTGCTACCTTGCAAAGTACAAATCCAGTGGTTCAGGTTTAACGTAATTTCAGTTCTACCCAATTCTACTTGCATTGTTGCCCTCTGGTCTGAATAAGCTAACTGTAACATTGTTATCGACATGCAGGAAGTCACTGTTGTGACTCACGTTTGAGATAATTACAGAGCTCTGCGGAATCTCACATTTCATAAAGTCCCGAGGGGCAGGGCAAATAAAACCCAACACTAAAAGCCAATCAATAGCATTCAATCAGGCGGCTCCCAAGATTGCTTGCAATTTCCCGCTCTCGTTCTGCCGCTCGCATCAGGCAGACGTATCTAAGCGGCCATTGTTGCAATCACCTGTGATGCTCCTGTGATATTTAGATGGCTGAAATCAGTCCATGAGCCAAATGTCGGCTCATTCTCAGTCATTCCTGCTTCTGTGATCAATCAGCCAGGTCCCCGTCGAGTGAATAAAGAAATGAAAATGTGATGCCTAAGTGTCATGCCTGTTGTGGTTTGAGCATTTGGTGAAAATGTCGCTGTCAACAAGATGTCAGATTCAAGAAATTTTGCATAAGAGATAAAGACGGATGGCTTTTGATTGCCTGTTCAATCCTTCCCTGAGAGAGACATCCCCAAAGAGCGAGGGGATTTGATTTTACCGAGATGGAAAAGTTTTCTTTAACCTTTCTTCAGATTTGAATAGAAAGGGGGATTCTTTTGAGTCATTTGACTCCAGACTTTGACTGATATCCTCTGAAACTTTCATTTTGTCATTTTTGAACCCCTCAAGGTGGACTTGCCGGTGTGATCGATTATTGTCCTGCACATAATCGAAGTGCTCTTGAGCTGGAGGTCACAAACTGATGGCCAGACATTCTCCTTCAGGGTTTTCTGTTAGGGAACAGAATTCATGGCTCCATCAAGTACTGTTAGTTGGAACAATAAAAAGCAATATTATGATTTTTTCCTCTGGATATTATTGTAAGGTACTCTCTTTGCCAACCAAGCTAGCTTGAATGCTATCTATCCATTCCAGAATGTGTTATTTTCTTCATCTGCTGTCCACATGTGTCTAACAGTTAACCCCTTGTGAGAGTGAAAGTTGCACCATGAACCTTTCCGGTCGCACATCACGCTAATTCAATTCGACAGTATCTGCATCCCATCACCCTGCTGAGCTCCATGCAGTTATTCCTTTGGATACATTCAGATACATAATCCAATTAGCTTTGACTCCAAGATAAGTACCCCCTCCTCCTCTTCATCTCCCCCACACCTCCTCTTCTTCATACAAATGTGATTTATCCTGTTTGGAGGATTATCTCGGAGTCTAAAAGCTTGGCCTACAAGGACTGAGCTAAGCTTATGTGGAATCAGAATTGTTTTTGTTAATTTTCTTTGGTGGGAACAAGATGCTGAAGCGTGACTAAGCGGCGTGTGTACTAGTGCGCCCCCCCACCTGCTGCATTGGGAAGCACGAATGCTGCAGCCACAATGCAAAGCTAGCTTTAGGTGCTCCCTGGAAGCAATAAATGTTGTCCAACCCCTCCCACTGCTGTCCACTCACTTACCCATAATTCAACTGTTTGGAGAAGACATCACATGTGGTCTGTCTGATGACGTTACCCCCCCACCGCTTACCCACATCTACAGGGTTTGTTTGCTTCAATGAACTCCAAGAACTCATATCAACAACCAGTTATTAAGCATTTAGCTCAAACACATTTGATAATCAATGCCACAACAGTGGTACTCATTGATTTGCAATTTTTGACAAATACGTGTCACTAGAGTGGACCTCGTCAAAGTCCAGACCAAAATGGAGACCAAAGTGAGAATGGGCTAAATTAATGTTTATAAATTGGTATATTATTATGTTCAGCTTATAGAATTGCGATTGATCAACTTTCATTAATTTATTTCTGTATAAGTACTAGGTAGCATATAATTATGTTATGGTTAAGATCAGCAATATTGAATTAGCAATAAATTCTGTCCAATGGGAACACATTGGTTTTAATTGCCTTGCACTTCTGCCACAGAAATGTGACCACACAATTAAATTTGTATTTTTTACTTAAAGTTGAAGTTCTTAAAATCTACTCATGTTAATAGTCATTTTGTTGCCAGATTTGTTTTAAGAGGCAACTGTCACACTTTTCTGATTATCTCTGACAAAACTTAAGATTTAATGACCAAAGATCGATCGATCCATCCATCCATCCATCCATCCATCCATCCATCCATCCATCTGTCCATCCATCCATCCCTCCCTCCCTACACCAAATCTGACTGAGCTCAAAGACGACTTTCCAAAAGTAGAAATAATCTCCAGATATTCAAAGCTCTTACAGACATCCTTAGTTATTCAAAAAAAAAAAAGTGTTCTAATGCACTGATTGATAAAGGGGAGGTGAC
This sequence comes from Alfaro cultratus, assembly GCA_903066825.1. Classification (NCBI taxonomy): domain Eukaryota; kingdom Metazoa; phylum Chordata; class Actinopteri; order Cyprinodontiformes; family Poeciliidae; genus Alfaro; species Alfaro cultratus. The sequence goes on along the minus strand of CAEFZX010003843.1, from coordinate 46,690 downwards.
TAAACAAACACCACGCTTTCTAACACAAACTGGAAATCCCACTGAAACACACAGAAGTTTGTGGCTGTGACGCGACGAGACGTGAGAAGAGTTCAGCGGGTGTAGTGAGCGCTTGTGATAAGCGGCGTGGGTGGGCTAGTGTTTCTGCTTACAGGATCCCACCGACACGTCTGGGTCTTATGACGCGTCAGTCACACAGATCATCTGACTGAGCACTGCAGATGGGTTGAGGGGGAAGGAGGATGGGGTAACTATACTCCCCTACCCCCTTTCTCCAGCTGATGTAATAATCTCAAACAGTAGAGTATAATGCGGATCCATAGGAGACGGGAACGCGCTCCCTCCCTCCCCTTGCGCGTCGCCCCTCCATCCCATTTTCTGTGCATGTTTGCAAAAAATAAATAAATAAAATAAATTTGCTTTTACTAAAAAAAAAATTTCTTATCTGGGAAAGAGTAAAAAGTAAAAAAAAATGGAGAAACGTCACACACACATGCGCATACAGGGAGCCACACTGACGCATCTTTTGTTTTCTTTCTCTCTCATATTCTCTCTCTCTCTCTCTCCCTCTCTCTCTCTCTCTCTCAGCTGGTCTGAGGCATGCCTATAGCGGACGGTTTGCTTTACCGCATTCAACAGTGTTTTCCCAATCAGAGCGGAGTTAGAGCCGTGGAAGTAAATGAAAAAATTGCGACGAGGAGGTAAAAAGGGCGACTGGAAACAGTTTGGAACGTTTTTTACATTTTTTCTAAAACGGAAAACTCTGCAGCGCTTTGGACAATGCGGACTAAGACAGTTCTGGAGCTTCAGATGAGAAGATTTAAACATCAGAAGCTGTAAAAGACTTTTTCCCCACCCCTGCTCTCCTCCTTTTTTTTTCTATTCCAGTGGATTGCTTCCCCCCCACCTCTTCCTTCCCTCAGTCAGGATTTTTGCCACCACAGATCAGTAGAGGGTGTCAGATCTTTCTCGGAGCGGCGCGCTGTGGGGATGAGCGCAGCCTTCGCGCTTGCCTTATTGTGACAAAAAAAAAGGGGTGGGTGGGAAGGGAAAAACAAAAACATAAGAAATTGGGGGGGACAAAAAGCGGTTGACAAAGTGTAAGGCATGTGAAAGAGGGGGATGCGGGTGTTTCGGATCAGCTGCGCAGGCTGTGAATTCAGCACCAGAGGGGGGGAGGAGAGAGAGAGGAGAGTGGAGAAAGGGGGGGGGAAAGGACAGATCCCGACGCCGCAGCGCGCCGCACGACTCCGGGAGATTTCTTCAGCTTTCCATCAGCGCGCCAAGGTCAGTGTGAAAGGAGGCAAGATAAATAAATAAATAGATGACGTATATGATGTGCTGGAGATTTCTGCTTTTGCCTGCTGCTTGTTTCAATCGGAGGATTCACTCGACGTAAAGGGAGACGATTTATTTATTTATTTATTATTATTCCAGAGTCAAGCTGGACGTCTGGACGCAGCCTGGATGTGCTCCTCATCTCCTTCCTAAATGTCTCCGTCTCCGTACCCCCCCTCCTCCTCCTCCTTCTCCGCCACCTCTCGCTGATGCAGACTAGATTCGCAGCTCCTACATGTCTTGAAAGGCGGGAATGAATCGTTCGCGCTGAGAGGAAAAAAAAAAAAAAAAAAAACGGAGGGGGAAAAAATGCTGCTCTGGATCATCCTGCTGAATGCGGCTCTCTGCGTTGCCAGCGGAAATGTCACCAGGGAGGTTTGCAAGGAGAAGATCTGCTCCTGCAGCGAGGTGGAGGGCGACCTGCACGTCGACTGCGAGAAGCGGCACTTCAACACGCTGCGGCACCTGACCGGCCCCAGCTCTCACTTCTACCACCTGCTGCTGCACGGCAACTCTCTGTCCAGGCTCTTCCCCAATGAGTTCGCCAACTTCTACAATGCCGTGAGCCTGCACCTGGAGAACAACGGCCTGCACGACATCGTACCCGGCGCATTCCTGGGGCTGCAGTTGGTCAAGAGGCTCCACATCAGCAACAACAAGATGCGGTCGTTCAAGAAAAGCACCTTCCTGGGCTTGGACGACTTGGAATACCTCCAGGCGGACTTTAATTTGCTGAGGGACATAGACCCGGCTGTTTTCAGGGACCTAAACAAACTGGAGGTGTTGATACTGAATGACAACCTCATCAGTGCTCTACCTATAAACGTGTTCCAGCACGTGCCCATCACGCATCTTGATCTGAGGGGGAATCGGATCAAGACGTTGCCTTATGAGGGGATTCTTGAGCAAATACCCGGTATCGCAGAAGTGCTGCTAGAGGACAACCCGTGGGACTGTAACTGTGAGCTACTGTCCCTGAAGGAGTGGCTGGAGAACATACCACGCAACGCCCTCATTGGGAGGGTGGTCTGTGAGGCCCCCACCAGGCTGCAGGGCAATGACCTGAACGAGACCTCGGAGGCAGAGCTGTGTCCATCACAGAGTGGGGGTGGAGATAGCAGCCTGGCAGCCCCTCCCACTCAGGAGGAAACCTCTCGCCCCACGCCTTACAAGCCCAGCAGGAATGGTGGTGGAGGGCCCCCAACGCCTGGAGCAAATGGCTCCAAGAGTCACTCCAAGTCCCGCGAGAACTGGCAGCTAAAAACAAGGCCCACTCCAGTGATGGCTGGGGCAGATGTGAACGGGGACGGCGGCGGAGAGCAGCTGCGCAACGTGACTTGCCCACAGCCATGCAGCTGCAAGCTGGTGGGCTCCAGACAGGGGCTGGGAGTCAACTGCGAGGGCAAAAAGATCGACAGCCTGGCCGGCCTCAAGCCGAAGCCTATGGCCGCCCACGAGCTGAACATGAGAGACAACAACATTCACGCTGTGAAGAGGAACCAGCTGCTCGGCTATTCCAGCCTCAACCTGCTGGATCTTGGCGGGAACAACATCAAGGTTGTTGACAATGGCACGTTCCAGAACCAGAGCGAGCTCCGGTGGCTGTACATGGATAAGAACTACCTGGATACTCTGACGGCAGAGATGTTTGTGGGCCTCGTGAATCTGGAATATCTCAGTTTGGAATACAACGACATCCAGCTGATAGTGGCAGGCGTGTTCAGTCCCATGCCGAACCTGAGGGTTCTGTTCCTGAACAACAACCTGCTGAAGGCTCTCCCTGTGGATGCTTTCCTTGGGATTTCTTTGTCCAAAATCAGCCTCCATAATAATTATTTCCCCTATCTCCCCGTGACTGGCGTGTTGGAGCAGCTCAACTCCATCATCCAGATCGACCTGCATGGGAACCCGTGGGATTGCTCGTGCAACATTGTGCCCTTCAAGCAGTGGACCGAGAGGCTTGGGGCCGACGTGATTGTGAGCGATCTCAAGTGTGAGTCGCCAGAGAAGTTCTGGAAACATGACTTCCGCTATGTGCGTAATGACCTCCTGTGCCCCAAGGTGGGTGACGGAGATGCACCCGCTCTGGTGTCCAAGAATGGAAGCTATGCCCAGGACTCTGGTGGCACACGCCCAAACTCGTACTTGGAGCCCAACCGGGTATCCATTTCGGTGCTTGTCCCCGGGCTGCTGCTCGTGTTCGTCACATCCGCCTTCACGGTGGTGGGGATGCTCGTGTTCATCCTGCGGAACCGAAAGCGGTCAAAGCGGCGGGACGGGAACTCATCCGCATCGGAGATCAACTCCTTACAGACGGTATGCGACTCGTCCTACTGGCACAGTGGGCCGTATCACACGGATGGAGGCGCCCACCGGGGTTTCGACTGCAGCACGCACCTCTCAGCTGTGGACGATGCATAAAAAACAGATTCTGGATTACAAACAGACAAAAACTACAAAAAATTGTTTAGGATTGGGGACAGACACTTGTTTATGAACATAGAAGTCAGCCTGAAAGCTGCACAAGCCCCCACTTTGTAATATATGTATATGCCAAGCCCCTCTGGCTTACGCCCTCCACTCCTTCCTCCCTCCTCCTCTCTGCCGCAATCGGACTACGGATCTGGAGACAGGAGAAAAAAAGAGGGAGAGAGGGGGGAAAGGGAGCCAGGGAGAGGGTGTGTGTATGTATGCGAAAAGAGAAAGGAACGACCTGGGGAATGGTGCACGAACGCATGAATGTACATGTAAATACCCAGACTGATGTATCATAAAAATGCATGATGATATTTCCGCATGGTTTCAACAAGACACACGGCAGGCGAGGAACCATAACCACCAACCAGGAGGCAAACTCGACCCCCCCCCTTTCATGTTATATACCAACACAATGGCTATATATATAGATATTAAGAATTATATATGACTATTACAAAGTGCCATTTCTCTATTTTTTTGTGAACCTGCAGTTAGGATTTGTATTTGTCGTTTTAAAACTTGTTCTGAGCTGAAAAGGACGAAAAGAACACCTGGGGGAAGGATTGATCAAAGTGAAGCTGTCGGTGCATGTTCAGTTTTATTACTGCCATTTCTGTTACGTATCAGTTGATCATCAGTTAATATTTGAAATTATTCACACTGTATTCTAAGTGGCAAAGCCAGTCCCAAGCATAAGCAAACTGAGCAACTGCTAAGGGCCTCCAGACCAGCAGGGGGAACCAAAGACTGCTTGACTCCCCATGCTGATTTATACTAAATACAGTTCCTAAAGTTAAACTGATTTCAAATTCTTTCAAATTTAAAATTGTAATTTACGTAATCATCTTAAATCATTGAAAAATGTGTCAGTCATACGACCTTGGACCGGCTCTGCTTGGTGGGTTCTGATTAAAATCCCCACAAGTTTGCAGTATGGAGGTCCAAAAGTGCCACAATTCCCTAAATAAATAGTTCATTAAATTCCTATACAATTATTTTATGGTACACAACATTGCATAAATATTAATATAGATTTTAAAAATATGTATATTTTAACATTTAATAATGTTACATTTTATTTTATTTGCAGATTTTTTTATGTCATGTAAAAATATTTAATTTATATATTTAACAAATTATGGCACTTTTGGCTCTCCATTAAGGTGATCATCTCCTTTTATGAATGTACAAAACATGAAGAAGACTTAGAGAAAAAAATACTGTTCTTTTTTTTAAATGGTGTGCCAATTGTTGAAGATATTCAGACATGCAGATGAGCATGACCAATTAACGTCACTCAGAAGCTTATGCTGCAAAAGTTCATGTAGCTCCAATAACAGTTATGTGGTTCCTTTTTTTGTGTGTGTGTGTCAATGAACATAGCCTGCTTTTGGGTGAGAGGAAGAAGATATATATATATATTAAAAAAAAAACGAGTTAAATTTGGGGAGGGGAGGGTTTGTACCATCATATTTTTTCAACAACTGCGCGAAGAAGTGTTTCTGACTACTCATTGGATCTGTGTAAAGAGGTAGACGAACATGCATTAGGATAGGGTGCTTGTTTTCTTTTTAATGTGGTGATAAAAAATGAGTATTCCTCCACACAAAATAGCTTCTGGCTGTGATTCACTCTCATCATATTGTGAGCTTTTGTAAAGCCATCTTAATCCTGTCCGAATACGAGAACTGTAACGGCTGTATTTACTGCAAAACAGGCCGTAGTTGGGGGAGGGGGGTGGACACGTACACTTACACATAGGTGATTAGTTAATGCAAGATGCCTTCTTTAAAGTCAGCATTTTTGAAAACTTGAGATACTTCTCCTTTGTGCTGCATGGATTTCTTTCCCCTTCCCTTTTTTTTTTTTTTTTTTTGCAGGCTGTTTTGCTCAGCTCAGCTGCCCTGGCAGGGGTCAGGGGTCCGGGGTCCTCTGGGGGGGGGGGGGGAATCCACAGCTTAACCTGAATTACTTTAGATGAGACTGAGTTTTTCAAAGTCCAAATGTTCCCAGCATATTTTGCTTCTAAAATTTCATTAGGCATACGATTTTAATTATTAAAAGATGTAATAAGATGAATTTTGGCTTTTTTTCTATTGAGTTTGTGTGCAAAGATATGCCAAATTGAAGTCAACTTTCAACCCAATTTGGTTCTAATCCTCCCGTTGTGCCACAGCCTTGGTGTGGATTTGCAGACCTGATGAAAAATGGATCTACTTCCCTAAATTTTACTCCCTTTTTTCCTTTTACTAAGTACACAACTACCCAGTGGCTTGATTTCAACATCTCCCATTAACTAGTGTTTTTTTTTTTATATATATAAAAATATATTTTAGTCCAGCCACCTGATTTTTCCCTTTCTTTCAAGATTTCTCTGTGCAGCCACATTGGGATTGGAGGGTTTGGGGTCGTTGCATTGTGGGGAAACCATGACTCTATACTGTGGGGTATTAACTGTGCCACAGAACCACTGATGATGATGATTTGTCATGATTTTCAAACGCTGTGTTTCAAAGTTACATTTATATGCTTTGCGATATTTGACCTGCTTATATTTTGTTAAATAAAGTGTGGTTGAGGTTGAGTAAAAAAGGACATGATGTTTGCTTTTAGTAATTTTTCATTCCAACGACTTGCCGACCCATAAAATTCAGTGTTTTTGGAGGGATTTTTTAACTGCTATGCCACAGAGTATTTTGTACCAACAATGCATCAGTTTGTACAGTTACGGGTAACTAATGATCTTGGTTATTCATAACCATTAGAGTGGAGATGCATCTTAAATATTTGCCTTCATATTTTGCAAGAGGTAATTAGTCGGTTGAAATTGGACGCGATATAAAATCTATAGTTAATAATATATAATTACATTTTGCATGGGATTTGAACATATTTATGATTAGTTATCTCAATGAGTCATCAAAATAGGACATTATAGAAAATAAGTTTATATGCAAAGGTTAAGTTCACAGTCAAGTTTCTGTAAGAATTTGGTAAGAAATAACGTGCAAGGTTATTTTCCCCTTCACTTACCAATCCATATAATAGCCTATCATCTCAAAAACCCACTGGGAATAATCTGCACTGTACCTTTAAATAAATCAACCCATCGTTGGGTCCTGCTGCAGTTCTAGCTCTGACAATTCAACATCAAATTTGCCAAACGACACAAGAATGTGGGTGTGTGGAAAATATGGGCATGTTTTATATTCAAAATGGCTGTGTGTGATAATCATCCATCCAAATGCCTTTAGATTGTATTTTTATGATTCAGAGGAGAACGGGGTAACTTCAGCTGATTTTATTTTCTGTATAAACACCGCAAACCATTACATGTGATGGAAAATGGAGATGAATTACGCTCTTCGGCGGATACTGTATGTAATGTCGGGTGATACTGCTTCAAAAACATTCCACTTCCTCTTCTTGAATACATTAGAGGCTGTCAGGTGCTCAGCTGCCGCAGTCCTGGATGAGTCAGTGAACAACAGTGGGGCCCATTCATTAATGCGCCGGATAATAGTTGTTGGGAACACAGCAGAGCCGAACAGCCTCGTTTACATGCCGGGCACACAGCGCTCAGACACTGTTGTGGCCCAGAGGGCCCGCCGTCGCGCATGTGAACCCCCGCACCACCTTCACCTCCACCTCCACCCACCCCTCGAGGAGCTGGCAGTTGACGCAACACTTCCAGCAGGGATAACATGATCCACACCACCTTATTACACCCAGCTTTGGTGTTAAATCTTGAAGGTCTTGCTTTTGAATTCGGTTAAAGTGGGTTTTACCCCTAGAGGATGTTTGGAAGGGGGTCTGTTTTGGCAAGGTGCGCCTCCCTGGTTGGGCGAAAATAACTGTGCACCTGTGTCTTGTTTGGCTTATTTTGCACATTTTGTCCCATAACGGCATTGCTTTACTTTCAGAGCATCTAATTTATTTTTTCGTGTTGCAGTTCTTTTCGACATGACAGTATTATGTGATCACAAACAATTGCGGGGCACCTTGGAATTTCTTTCTTTTTTTTCCATATTCACTACGTTTCTGTCACGAATCAAGCAAAAATATTATTTTGCATGAGAGACAGAGAGAGAAAAAGACTTACTATCCTTTCTTTTAATCGGAGGCTGGCTTTTATCTGACACCCACCGATCACATTCAGCATGTCAGCTCCTGTTTAGGTTTTGTTTGAAATCCCCCAAAGATTTTAAGCTTGGGTGTTAGCTTTTGAAGTGAGCTTTGATGAAAGTCCCATGTGTTGCACTGAAGAACTGCCAGCAGTCGTGCACTCCAAACTCTGCAGCCTCTGCGACTGTTGCCGTCAGTATTACCCCAAAGGGGTAATCTTTCGTTATCCCTAAGGAGTTATTGGTGTTGCTGCCAGATACATTTATTATTATTATTATTATTATTATTATTATTATTATTATTATTATTATTATTATTATTATTTTATTGAATAATTTTTTTGTCTAGTGTCTAGCTCACAAAGATCTGCTTTTATTAGATCTTTGTGAGCAACAGTCTTGGGGTTTAGGATTATTACCCTTTAACATGACATAGTTTATACATAAAGAGGAACACATAGGTATGAAATCATTGAGCTTGCAATAACGTTCAGAGTGTAAACATAACACTCAAGCAAAAAGGAAATCTTAGGAGATTAAATGCGTTTGTGCTTGATGGGATTCTGCTGGGAGCTTCTGTCAATTCCCATTTTTGGTGGATTCATTTCCAGAGGGGATAATCAGTCCTGTATTGTTGTATTTTTGGCTTCATGACAACCTGGCTGCAGCCCGTCAAGGTTGGAGCTCTAGCTCACTGCGCCAAAGCAGCAATCAAAGAAGTGCCTCTAGTAAAAGTTGCATGCGTTCCATGTAGTGATTCCACTCTAACAGCTTGCATGTGCTTGGGAAGATCTGCAAAGCTACTTAGATTAAATATTTCAACCCTCACTTCTATTCCCACATCTGCCAGGCTGACTAAAGTGCAAATACCCTGAGTAATTAAAAGGATCTCTGCTCATAGGTGACCCAGATGTGGTGTCAACTCATTGCACCCTGGCCTTAACCACCAAGATGGGGCCTCTAATCAAGATGACTGAACGATCTGCCTCTGGCTTTAAGTAATACTCTACTTTCAGCCCTCAACCCTTCCCCCTCGCCTACATTTATTGATTAACCCATTGATTCGATCCTGCTGGCACATCCACGCCCATCCCTCACCAATGTTTCAAGCACTATCTGGCCTCAACCTGATCTGATTAGGCTGGTCAGATGGGAGGAGTAGAAAATGAGGTTTGTTTGCACTCATAAATTAAGGAAGTGTACAATTTGTTAAGTGGAAGGAGCCTGTCAGGCATTCGAATTGGCTCCGACTAAACACAACACTGCAAAAGTGTTGAGTCATTCCTCTTTTACTTATATCTCTCTTTCCAAGGTGGCAGACCTCTAATGTGGCTTCGGTCAATAGCTTTCTAGACTTTCATCAACAATTTTCATTTTTACTGTTTATCACTTTCTGTGAAAAGTTTAAGCTTCGTACTTTCTTTGAGAAACTTCTTAGGAGATTCCCAAATAGCTAAAGCATAAAACTTGCAGAGAATGGTGATGTATGGTGTCCCAAAGCACCGACGGTTCAAAGAAAACTGTCTTTTGAACGTCCGTAGAACATTTCCTCAAGACCTTATTAAAGGATTCCAAGAAATCTTTGAAAGCAAGGTGTAAAGGAATTAAGCATGGTTTAAAACTACAGCTCAGGAAGGCGGCTAGACATTTTAAGATGTCATCCAGGACCCAATAAAACCTTTTGAAGATGCTAATATCCTCTCAGAGTCTAGTCTTGCAAGTAGAGTTGCACACCTACAACAGAATGAGTTGTGTTGAAGTAATTCTGAGTGTAAATAGTGGCGCTTTATGTTCAGTGCTGCCTTGTAGACTGGAGAGCCTAAATTCATTCAAGCACCTTCGTCACAGATACAATTTCTATTTATATGAGAGGAATAATCAGCCCTTGGCAACAACAGACCTAGTGGTGAACCGGCCTGGTTTCCCCCTCCTCCTTCTCTGAAGGTAACGGCCTCAGAGGAGACATAAACCACCCAACAACTGAGATTGTAATTTCTTTTGGGAGGGTTAGTGGCACCTTGTTCCTGCTGTGGTTTTGAGGGCTTTCAGAAACCAAGGCAGCACAAATTCAAGGCAAAAAAAATAATAATAGAGGAATGTGATTTTCATTATATTCCAAGAGTAATTGAACCTGAAAGACATCGTGAGGAGGGTTTGACTAATCCGAACCGGCCTTGGGGCTTTGTGGAGTCATCTTCAGCCATCATGAAGCTTTTTTTTTTTCTCACATTGTCACATCTCATTGAAATGTAATTTGTGAAACACATCTGAAAAGGAGAGTCGTTCTGCTGCAACAAGCAAAACTTTCCAAAATCAAAAGCCACTGATATGAAATATATAATAGTGTGAAAATGTGTCCATCCCACAACCATATATTTTTTTTAATGACATGTCAAAATAATTTAATATCAGAAAAATAACCTGAGTCCTTACAAAATGCAGTTTTTAGATGATAATTTAGCTTATGAAGGGAAATAAAAGTGACTTAAACCAATCTGGCCTCATACGAAAGAAGTTATTGAACCCTAAATGTAATTATTTTGTTTCAATCGTGGAACACAAAAACTGCTATAAATCATTTGGGATAATGAGCAAAAAAATTACATTACTAATCCAGATACCGACGGGTCTTCAAGCATGAATGACAACTGGATTCAAGTCTGTGCTTTTTCTAGGCATTCTTTTTGGTCAACTATTGTTGAAACAAAAACACTCATTTTGTGACCCTTTACAAATAATTAGATGTCTGCAACTTTGTTTCCCATCTGTTCTTCACTGACTTTACATTGACTGATGGAGATTCTTTTTGATGTCTTTTAGTCTACTTCATACTGCCAGACTGGTCCTATTTCAGTGGATCTTAAAGGCAGCAATAATGAAATTGAACTCAGCGTCCTAGAAAATGTAGTGGCAGGTAACTCATGATTAAAATGGGGGATAACTTTTTCACATTGGGCTGTGTTGGTTTGTGTAGCCTTTTCCCTTAGCTTATTAAATCAGCTTGAAAACGTTTTATATGTCATTGGATCATCTTTAATATTAGGAATTGCTTAATAATCTGAAATATTTCAGTTTGACAAGAGACTGCAACTGCTTTCTCACTGCATAGCATCTTTTTAAGCAAAAACAGAATATTTGAGAGACTTGAACATGGATATCAACAAACTGACATGGTGATTTTTGTCTATGCTGTTGCCCTGTTTGACAATAATCAGCTGAGTCAGCAAAGTATTTCAAACCAGTTTCACCTGGATGTACATCTGATGGAGTTGCTCCTGTTCTTAAGACAGAACCTGAGCCCCCTGATCTGTTTTTTTTTTCTTTTTCTTTTCAAAGTTGCTGTGCTGCTGTGTGAGATAGCAAACTAGATAAAGTCTTAAAATCTTTAGATGACTGGAAATCTTGGGATGAACAAAATGACTCTTTATTAGAAGGTCTGTATAGATAAGAAGGAGTTCGCGAACACAAGCCCAATACATTAAGAGATTTCCAGCCATTGAAAAGTTGAAGTATTGATCAATCTGTGGTTAAACCTCAGATATATTGGAAAATTTAAATGGTTGGAAAAATAAATAGAAGGGTTGAATAGTTTTGGGTGCAAAACCAAATTTTCTTGGGCAGTTTTGTTGAAACGTGCTAAAGAATTTCGTCTCAAAATGCTCAACTAGAGCAATGAGCTTCTTCTAATCTTTCTAACTTTATTTCCAGCTTCATACAAGATCCATATTCTTTCTTTGACTTGCCGCCGAAATCCCGTAAGCATTAGATGGTAGTGTTATTGTACGGCTGTATTTCCATCCACAACTTGGTTGTTTTTACCTCAGCCTTTTAATATACCTGCTTGAAGTCCAAGTTACTATAGAAACCAGATGCAGTGGGGTTACTATTTGGAGTCTACATTGCACTTAATAAGCATTATTCTTAACAAAGATATGTTAACATAATTACATAAGCCACTAAAACTGGAGGAAGAACAATCTCACTAACTTTACTGTTTTCTAGGTTAATAACAAACATTTTCCTTTAATTAAAATACTTTTTCTAATCTGAACACAGCAGCACACCTACATCACACATATTTTTCAAATTAATCTTCTTTGCGAAAGTACATTTTCTGAATTAAACCCAAGAAATCCTTTTTCTTCACACATAAAACAGAAAATCAAACTCAATTGGAAGTAATTCTGTTGAACAGGAGCAAGTTTCCATTGCACTGGAAAGATACAGTGTGGTTGTCGGATATCGACAAAGTTTGATATTTTTAATTGATTTTGTTTTATTAATCATTTTTGTGGACGCAACAGAAAAATGTACCCATATGTTTTAGCATAGAAATCATAAAGACAATAGTAACCTAAAGCAAAAGCGTTTTTAAAAGACCAAGATGAGATAATAGATTTCTTTCTAAATCTGAATGCTTGTCTCTCTTTACCTAAAGTTTGAGTTATCGCTTGTTTGTGTGAACTTTTCCTTTAATAGATAATAGGCACTCTGCCACTTGACTGCCTTGTGCTGCAATAAGTTATTTTTGTTCATTTCTTCCATTTTACAGTATTACCTGAATGTGTTTTAAGACCTTTTTAATTATGACTGATATTTGAGATATACCTTTTAAATAATATACCATCTCTGCACAAGTTACAGTTATATAATTAACATAATGATGCCTTATATAAACCTGAGAAATCAATTGATGAATTATGGTGAAGTTCTTCTTGAATAGCTGGAGATGATGGAGGACTCTGCTGCCTTCAAGATTAATGCGCTTCTGGCAGCAACTGCTGCGAGTCAAAGATAAGAATGAAGCGAAAGCAGCAGCTAAGACAGGAATTGTTGCCCAGAGGGTTAACACCTGCAACAGGAAAACGTTAAACAAAAAGAAAATTTAAATGAAAAAAATGACTGTGAATTTTTGTTAATCTGAGTTTTTACTGTTGTAATTTACCATTAAAAATAATCTTATTAAAGTAGATATAGCCTCACATAGTATAACCTCAAAACAGCAAAGTTGTCTTTTAATTGACAGCTTTGCTAACGGTCACATTCCTTGCTTCATCTGAATAAGTGAATTCAAGACAAAATTGACATTTTAGCGCTATAATCAAGATGCTTTTCTATTTTCTTCTGGGCTGAAGATCACACCACAACTTTTGAATATTTATAGTGCAAAATGTATAATACCACACCAAAGAAATGCACATAAAGTCTACCACTGAAACTAGAACTGAATGGGAGAAAGTGTTAGTTGTTGAGAGCAACATTGCCCGGTGTTAACATCACAGTCTGCCTGCACTGTTTGGATTACAGTTAAGATATTTTGACCTGGTCAATGTGTCCATTAATTTGATCTGTTTCAATGAATTTAATCAGCTATAGAAAAACTGATCGATGGAAGCTATTCAAGGGCCAAGGGTCTCAACTCAACTTTTCAGAAATTATTGTAAAGCTCTGACACATTATCTGTGATTTTCCAAATGGCACTTCAGGTAATTTTTCTACAAATGCACATAATTGCCCACCTAAACTAACTCAAACTTTTCTGAAGAGCAAAGTGCCGCAATTAGAGTAAGAAACTCGCCGGCTCTTTTGTTATCAAAGCAGCTTCATTTCAAGGATACGGTGCTTTTATTTAAATGAGTCATTTGTTTTCCGAAAGGAGCATAATGAAGAGGTTTAAGAAAAAAGCTCTCGGATGTAATAATTATGGCAACCCTAATGAATCCCTACGAGATATCTAAATGCAACGTTTTCAAATCAAGACGCTGTGAACCTCCGTGTTTTGGGTCCAAACTGCGTCCTCAGCCCAATTAGCATTCGGCAAGTGGCCGGAGTCACTCTGAATCGCACATTGCCAGGTTTTGGAGGTGAAAACATTAAACTATTTTCCATTGCTACACACATTTCTTTTATGCTCTTAACATTCCTCCAAAATAGCTCAAAACATTCGTAAAAATGCACAGATAAACTCAATTGCATTGTTCTTTAACTCTTTGGACCACATTCAGAAACTTGTTCTCTCTCAAAAACGAACAGCCCGACCACACTGAGTATTTAAAATGAACAGTCAAACTGACTGTATATATTCTCGTATTTTAAGAGTATTTTCCGGCAAAACAACATTAACAAACCGTAGCTGTCCATTCAGGTTTTCTATCTACTGATTAAGGATAAAGAAAAACAAAAAACCTCCTAGGTCTTTTTCCGCAGAGTCAGCAAACTGTGAGTGATTTGATTTGGATCTGAAAAGCTGCTGTCCCTTCTGCAGATCAATTCTATCAATCTCATCAGGAGCTTAGAGCTGCGGTGCCATGACTTGTTTGAAAAAACACTCTGAAATTCGTCCTGTAACTCCACAACCACAATTGTGCTGCAAACGGGAAAAAATAAATGCTTCTCTTTTGGATCCTCTTGTAACATTATGATAACATCACAGCATGATATGAAGCTCAAGAAAGTTGATTTTACATGATTAAGTTATTTTTGTTTGTTTTTTAAACCAAACTGTTTCCTCGCCGTCGCCACACAGTGACAATAATATATAGACTACCAACCATATGTGCAGAAAATCCACACATGTGGGCTTGAGTCTTGGTTTATGGAGAGCTTACAGACACAGACGTCCTTATGTTTAGCTGTGCAGTCAAACAGGTGCTTGGATAAACATTCAGTTCTCAAGAAAATGCGTTGTAGTTTAAGGAGAACAGGCACTCGAGATGTACGTCGGGAGCTGCAAGCAGCAAAAGAAGAAAACACCATGACTAACCTTACATGACAAAGCTTCCTTGACACTCAAACGGCGCCTTAAAGAAAAGAACGGCAAGCCAAATCTTCTATTCACAATAAAATGTTCCACGTCGAGCCTCGAACCAAACGATGGAAAAGTTGTCAAAAATGGAAAGCAGCTTTCAAGCTTTTTCTTTTCACTTTTACCAAGCACGCTGTTTTCAAAACACATTGGTTTGAATGGATGTGTTGATTTCTTTCTCTTTAGTCGTTCTTTGACAGCCGATCGATAAGACACGACTGGCGAGAGCGCCGAGAGATTTTTTTATTCCATTCTGAAGCTTTATCGTTGTGTGATCAAAAGCCCTCTAATTATTTCCCGTTTTCAATTAACCTCAGATGAGCCACAACACAACATATTTATGATGTCTTTACTTCTATGCCATAAAGCAGAAGTACTGTGTGTAAAATTACGTTATTGTTTGCTACAGCAGATAGAATAGACCTTCAATTACGGCCTGATTAGAAAGCGATTTTTTTTTTTCTTTTTTAAAGCAGCTAGGATTCAATGATTCTTGAAAAAAATCATAACTAAAATGCTGCTTGTTTGCAGGCTTTCACGGAGCACGGAAAAGAGGAAAGTCTAAATGAAAAAATGTCATTTTTTGATTGGTATAAAACTAGGATAGAAACACTTTTTTTCCATTCTATTTGTATACAACAGCGATGTACTCATTTGTAGGCATGGATCTGCATTGGACGATGTGCTGCTGGCTCCTACACAGGCCCTGTAGCATCACACGGTTAATCGAAAGTTGAGTTTTGTCATTCAAAAGTGTTAAACCCACTTTTAGCTGTCCAATCCTGAGTATAAGGAGCTTGTCAATCCAACGCTTCAATAAGACTCCGACATGCTGTGGCTGAAATATAAATATATATCATGGCTGCATCCATGACTTTGAGTGATCTATCATGTGAACATGCAAAATTGTTTTCATCACCACAATATTAAAACAGTTTTGTGCACATTTGTAATGGCAATGCAGCAAGTGACACAAACTGGAGAAAATGGCTTTAATTATCACACCAGTGTCCAGAGCTAAACCCCATGGAGAGTCTTTGGGATTTGACGTTGGGACATTGCAGAAGTTTATGCGTCCTGTCATCAAATCTAAAGGTGGTCCAACAAAATACTAGGATGTTTGACCCCTTTTAAAAAATTTTTGGTGGTAATTTTTGTATTATCAGTGTGTAAAGCCTTAAAAAGATGAAAATCTGTATATGTGCGATTATTTTTTCCTGCGCGTTGACTTTTCCTCCTTGTCATAGGAAGCTGTAGCTGCGTTCCTGCATCTTTGAGTGCCTGCAGAAGACGCTCTCTGTCAAAGCTGCTACTGCTTTTCAAAATATTTCCCTTTTCTTCCCTCCTAACGCCTGCAAGACTTTCATTGTTAAATCAAAACAAAAGCATATTCTTCCTCAACTTTTTTCATTCAAAACTAAATATGACGGGAGCAGCGAGGGAATTGTTACTTTGCATCCCAGGCTGAAAAGCCAGCCGGTGTGGCACTTGTGCACAAGAGAGGAAGCAATAAGCTGCGCTAAATTCATGTCGATAGAAAGGCGGTAATTTCAGAAAAATGTTTCTGGCAATTTGTACAAGGTTTGTCATGCTGGGATTTGTTTCCTGGCTATTTTCACTTGCCAAGAGCTTTTAGCCGTTAAATAACTTTCAGCATTATTCAAATGTTTTTATTTCAACTCTCCTCGCTGAAATTAAGAGGAAAAGCTGGAAATGTTACCCTTGACCTCACCCCCAGAGTGCAGAAACACACACCCACACAACAACAACTACAATGCGTCCATCTTTTTTGTTTTTTTTTGTTTTTTGTATACACACAAGTGGGAAATACAAATGCATGCTGGATAAATGTTGTCCTTAAACCTGGCGGCCTACAACCGCTCAGCAAATGCCAGCTGGGTCAACAGATGCCCTGGGCATTCAAGCCCGCTCTCGTACAAAGAACACTAAAGCAGTCGCTTCGGCCACACACACACACACCCATACACACGCCCGCCCCCATGCCTGCACATTTTGAGCGGTAGTGACAGCAGATTAAGAGGTTTTATCTTGCTTTGTGTTTGCAGCGCTGGAATTCCAGTTAGCAAAGCGGTGGCAGCCCGGAGCTAGAAGGGGTTTGGGTTGCGGCTCTACTGCAGATAAATCTGCTGTGGTTAAAAGGGAAAACATGTATTACACAAGATGAAGCGAGTGATTGCAAACAGCAACAAGAGCAGGGTAGAACAGTGCTACAGTTTGGACTGATTAAAGTGCCTTTCAGATATGCAAATTCAGTATTTGCAGCCATGACTGAAAGAAGGTTCACTCTTGTTGAACTTCCGTACAGAGAATTGGAAAGCTACCCAACAAATGAAACCAAAATGTAAAAACAAAAAAACTGTTGAATGATTAAATATCAGTAAGTGTGACCACCTCTATCAATGGAAATTTGAGCAATTTGCCACTCTACAAAAAATGATCATGTTAATGTATCAAGATGGAAAGACAACTAGTGGATAGACATGTGGGCTACGTTAAGAAATTTAACTCATGTTATGAGAAAGAAGATACTTATTAGCCATGTTTCAATCCAATTGTCATGTAAATTTTGAGCAAACTTTTAAAAATGTTGCAAAAGGAAAATGCAAACTAGACAATTTGCATAATTTCATCACAAAGCACAAAAAAGTTCGAGGGAACCTTGTTTTTTGCAATTTTGCAATTTCCGTAACCCTTATCTAATGGTTCATTGACAAAATTAAAATAATTTAAGTTCCTTTTTTTTTCTTCTCTGTAATTAAGAGACCAATATCCAGCATGTAGCATCACAACTATCACACGTCAAGACTACGGATTCACATTGTTAGCTCTGACAGAAGCAAAAAATGTAGTTTCCTCTCATAGACGCAAAGCGTTACATATTACATCCACTCAATCACCCATGCTTGATGAGAGGGTAAGTGCTGTGCCATGTCAAGTCCAATGAGACCAACTGGGTTCACTGTTCTGATCACAGGATCTTCACAGGAGCATCTGTGTCTCTGTTTGTACCGGCTGAGCCATGCAGCCGGAAGTCCTACACTTTGTATCTGGTGTTTTTTTTATCTTTCTGAATGGCAGCGGCATCAAAAAGAAGAAAAACAGGCTTTTTCCCAGCACTCCCTATGAAGCAATCTTGAGTCACTCCGCGTTTGGGAAGCCCTCCAAAAAACATGCAGTGGTTAAACAACTATGCTCTGAGAGGAGATGCTCATGGTGATTCAGAGAATCAGACGGCAGCAGTGGGAAGGAGAATCACAATGCTGAGAGCCAAGTTTTCATGTTTGATACTTCATTCCCAGCCTCTGTTAACCTTTCTGTTGGGCGTTACATTTGCCAGGCACAGATATTTTCTCATTTGTGTCATTACTTGCTTTAAACGCCTCCTAATCTTCACCCGGTCTCGTCTCGGCCGAAACACTTTCTCGTTTCAGAAGATTACTCAGAAACGACGAGAAAGTGGCTCGTCCGACTGCCACTCCAGTTATTGGTCTGGTGGTCTGGTGAGCTGAGACAGTCGCCGATTCTGTTTCAACAAATACAAGTAACATGAGAGGGCCTGCAGGGATAGTGAGTCACACCAAGATAGAAGACTGGGATGTAGGTCCCAGTCCCTCAATCCCAGTGAAAAGAAAAATACAAAAACAACACATATCCCTATCAAAACAATTCAACAGGTGTATCATTTTATGGCCTTCTCAATATTTTATATGTGAGAACTGTGCTGGTTGGATGTGGCGACCACATCATAAAGAAGCCACTGGTGCTATAAGAATCCATCTGAGGATAAATTAAGTTTAGGAGCATCTCTGAGCTGGTGCCGTGTAGCACCCAGGGTGGTTTGTTGTCAGATATGAGATGGAGTGATTTATTTTTTTCCAAAGGCAGAGTTGTTCTCTTGGACCTCAGCTTTTATTGACACCAGAATCCCCCATCAGACTTCTTGCTATCAACAGACACATACCTGGAAAAATACCAGGATAAAATATCTTTTTTGAAACATGTCTTGCAAACGTCTTTCTGCTCCTTGTACTTGTTTAGATTTTGTCTCATTAGGGATGACTTAAGTTGACGAGGTTTATTGAGCTGGTACCTGGTATCAAATTTTGATTGTTTGGAATCGTGATCATCTAATTATGTTACCGCTTTGTATTTACACTACTAGTGAAACGGTTCCACAACCTAATGCTAGCACCACAATGGTCAACAATTCTTAGGTTAAACCCTGACTTTTCCAATGGCTTTATAAATCTTTTAGGCTAGACTACACCCTCCATGTCTAATTTGAGCATAAGACTTTTCATGAAGATTTCATGGCTTGTTTTTCTTTTTTTTTTTTCTTAGTCCAGACTGAAGTAATTTTCCTGAAAATTTTAATTAGCTTCCTTCTATCTGAAAGTGAAAGTACAGGGGGCATCCTGGGATCTTAGAGCAATACGCAGGAGGAGCATGGTATATGTCACAGCCGGGCAATGGGGTGTTTTCCCGTCAGACCGTCAGTTCCTGAAACCACAAAAAAAAACAAAAAACTTGTGAAAGCACACATGGGGTCAGTGGAACCCCCGTCAGACCACACACAGGGTCTAATTGACCCAATTTCTTAACAACTAAGTCTTCAAAACCCAGAACATGTAACAGACTCAGTCTTATTGGTAGAAAAAAGGAACAAGACTAAGTGAGATAAAGAAAGAAAACCATAGTACAACTTGTCACTGTCTCTTCTTTGATGGCTGAATGATGGATGACATCTACTCTGACAACAGCAAAACACTGTTGGAGGTCACTTTCAGACCACAATGTAATGTAATATGTTCCCCTACTGAGGTCAATTGCGGACTGCCATTCTCCTGTAACTGACAGCTAACATTTTGCCCTTTCATTTATGTTGCAAGTCTTGACTTCAGGGTTAATCTTTCTATGACAGACAAGCTGGAGGTAAAGGAATTCATTGATTTGGTGTAAAATTGAGTAAAGGATTGCTTGCGACTCATAAACCTTACAAGTGATCCAAATCGGTTTGGGTACTTTCTTTAGCACCCCTGGTCGATGATGTGATGCATTTAGAGTTGGAAAATGGCCCCACAAAAAAAAAAGAAAAACGAGAGAGAAAAAAATAGAGATGATGAAAGCCCTGAGCTACACAGTTGGCAGAGGTTTTAGAGGGGAATTGAGAGCGGGTTGCTGCCTCCCACTCTTTCTCGTGTTCAGTCTTTGGGGCTTCTGCCTTGTCTCCAGGCCTTGTCTCCCCTCGTCTCTTCCCCTTCTTCATCTCTGACTCTCTTACTTGCTCCCTTGGTTTCTTCTCTCTCTCTCCCACTCTTTATCCCTCTGTATCTGGTTCTCAGTCTCTCCCAGGGGCTTAATTTATGCTTGTGGAGCTGCAGAAACATAGGGATGACGGCCCACGCACTCCCCTGGTTTGTTAGCTAGCTAGCTTGTTGGCTGGTTCACCGTCTGGCTTGGAGTGAAGCGTGTGCGTTCATCTGAATGTACCGCATGTATGCTCTTACACAGAGATGTTTTTCTACCGTCCCTCTTTCCCTTCTCATTATTTTCCTCCTTTCAGAGATGTGCGGTTGGTTTTGTGTCGTTACAATCAATGTCAGGCGGTTCTGCCTGTGCAGAGTCATTCGAAGCTAAAGATTGCTTGCACAATAGAAGACGGAACCGGCACTTTGTGGCACAAGTAGCAGAGTGTCTATGATTAGCAGCAATTTGAAGGTGGAATTAGAGTCAGGTGTTTACAATCAATGGAATGAAAATCAGGTGGAAGTAGGCTCTTGTAATTAATTTACAGCACAGAGGTCTATCAATGTGTGGTCTTCACCACTCATGGCTTGTAATAACTTGAACAAATTGAACTTCTTCTAAGACATCACACAATGGCAAATCCAAAGAACAAAATAGGCTTGGAGGTCACCAGCAATTATTCAAACAGATGTACATATTAATCTCATATAGAGGGGAAATAATGGAGATAAAATATAAAGCAGTTGTGGAAGAAGAAACATATTTTGTTAGATATTCTCGGAAAGCATCTCTGGGAAGTTGGATTAGATCTGATCAATTTGATTGATTTTAGTTGCAACAATTTGTGTATATCAAACACATTCTGTAAATTTCAGAATAAAAGCTGCTGCTTTTCACACGCTGCACAATGTGATACTTATGGAGGGATTTTGTTTATATGAAAAATGTTGCTCTTTATCCCAGGAGTCCATTATGCTGTTGTGTTGACTGTTGTGCTTTCTTCCCCTCACTGTACTGCTCCCTCTCAACAAATTGCGGCTACTTCGACGTTATTTCATAGTCCTGTTTCACAAAACCAGCGCACTAACTTGGAGCGAGAGTCAAAATCTTATTCTGACGCCAAAAATGTACAAAAGATTGAAAAGGCACACATAGTCTTGAAATAAGACCTTTAAAACAGATACTTAAAGGAATAAATCAAAAGTATGAACTCTCATAAAATATTAAATTTGCAGTTAGATGATACATCTAAAAATACTTGGTATTCTTTTGTTGGCTTTTTTCTTAAAGGCTTCTCACTTAGCTTTAAGTTATTCTTTTTTTTGTCTTAAAAAATAAACACGTACTTGTAAAAAATGTTACCAAAACTTGCTAACGCATCTAAAATATAGGGAGTTCATAGAAATTTAATGACTCAAACCAATGCAGATCAATTTATTTGCAACCAAAACTTGCACTTTGTCAGTTGGTAATGTTTCACCAACTTTTGTTTTTAAAGAAATATATTTGTTTTACTGGAATTCAACACAATTATTTCTCAGCAGAGACGCAATACGCTGATGAATTACTAGCCAGCAGCACTTCATTACTCCTTGTCCTTGTGACGTTTTCCGTGACTCAACCGGCTAGTCCTGAAATCCTAAAGAGGGGAGGCAAAGGCAGTGCCAGCAGTGATAGAGGAAAAAGTAGCGTCTCGGCTGCCCTTTATTTCCAGCATCTCGTTTGATGCAAACAATACAGACAAGGACATCCAGATGAAAATTAATTGAAACTAGTGCCGGTCTCAGCAAAGCCCCAAGCTGCAGGTCTGAACTGATCAAGGGGACTTACGGAGTGACTCACTCCCACGTCGCAGGAATGACTTTGATTTTATGCAGTCAGTCACACGTCCCAGTGGCTGATGAATTATAAAAAAAAGTGGTGGGTGTCTGTATGCAGTATAAGCCTTATTCATGAGCAGGCGCCTGTTATGCATGATCTGGTAGAAAAGGAGTAAGCCGCCACGTGAAGGCAAGGAAAGTCAATGATAACATTGAGCAGAAAGCAGTGTTCATAACGGATTCCGAACTTTGATTGAACTCATTGGAAATCTAAAAAATGATCCCATCGGTTTATATAAGATCCTCCCACAAATGGTACCATTTAAGGTGTTTAACTTTCAGTGTAAAATCCATTTTCCAATGTCGTCTTAAGGCCTCCCTCTTGTAGATGAAGACGAACCTGACAAGGCGAGGTCTTTACAAATGAACTCTGCTCCTCTGTCTTTGAAAGCGAGCGCGAGAATGGCAGTTTGTGAGTGAATGATAGCGAGGAGCCGAATCTGAATTCAGGATGAGTGTCAGGTTAATATTCCCCCCTGCTCTCTGCCTCGACTATAATTCATTCTCGGATCGCGGTGGAAAAAAGGGGATACATGAAAGGCCTTTCCTTCCTCCTCCTGCTCTCATCAGCCGGAGCCCTGTACACATCCCATCGATTACCATCGCTCATTTTTTCCTCTTTTGTTTCTCTCCTCTTGTCCCCATTCAATCCATTTTCATTTCCACCCTTACCCCCAGTTTCCTTTACAGCTGCTTTCATTTCAACCCTATCTCTCAATCTTCCACCCAACCTCTATGCTGCAGCCTTTTCAGACAAGCTCTGTCTCACTTCCTCCACCTGTCTGTCATCTCTTCTCCTTTTCTAACAAACTTCCTTTCTGACTGCTCCCATCATAGGAATGTTCTATTTTATTGGCATATTCTGGGTCTTTTCTCCTTGACCCACTTGTGTTTGTTCTGCCAATGCACACTTCTCTCTCCTCAACTGTTCGTAGCAAAGCCCCCTATGGACCAATTAAGTCCTCCAGCTTGATGTATTTTCCTACCCTACACATTCCTGTTGACCAGACAGTTCAAGGGCCTCAAGGACTAAATAAGGAGATAATACACACTCGAGACAAACTTTAACGATATGGTTTTCAAAAGCGATTTATTGTTGATGTACTCAGGCTATGTCTTGAGAGAACTTTGGAGAACTTCTCCTAAGCTCACACCGAGAGCCTTTTCACAGCGTTGTCAATGTCTTGGATGCTAGCCCTTGCCAACAAGCCATAGTTGCTTTGGATTTAATGCTTTGCAGCAAATCAAGAGGTCTAAATTCAGAAATAGAAGCCCTAGCACAGCAGAAAATCTTGGTGGGTTCAGAAACAGAGGGTATGAAAACAATAATATAAACTCTCAGGGCATGTTACGCAACACACCAGGGTGCAGCCACATTTGCTTGCAGCTCATTTTTCTTGCCGCACTGACAGTGAGAGACATTAGCGTTTGAGGCATGCACATCGTGTCAGGCTCGGAAGATTTTCAAATCACAGTTATGGCTTCAAAACAACAACGTTGACAGAAGAACTCGTGGTAAATGCATGCTAGTGCACTAATGTGAACCCTAAGAAGAAAACATTGGACCCTTCCAAGTGATTGAACCTCACAGCCCAGTGGAAGTTCTTGTGACTTGAAAAGTAGTTGTGACAAAAACCAGTATTTTTCCTTCTCTTAAACTTGTCATATTCCTCAGAAAGCTGTCACAAAAGTCTATGAAAACCTCCTGACTGACAGTTCAAGCACTAAAGTTCTGCCTGTTACTGAGTTCCCTTTCCACAGTTAGACAACCACCTGCTGGATGTGAAAGATAACAGAACACCTACCATTCCATAAAAGTCATTTCTGTTTTTTTTGAAAGAATCATCCAACATTAGCAAGAAGTGACTCAAAGATCACAGCTGTAAATGACAAATATGTCTCTAAGAAAGGTTAAGAGATAAAGTCTCAAATAATTTGAAAGCAAAAAAAATAGAACAGATTACAGATGCAATATTTGTAAGTTATCATTTTGAGTCCTGGATGGTAAGTGCTTATGTTTGACTCTGTAAATGTCTGTTTGGAAGAAGAAGAAAAAAGACTTGGTTCCATTTTACATTGAGTAGAAACTTCTAGGCTTCGATTTATTTGACCGCACTCCACTCTCAAGTAGCGCTGAATTAGTTGTACCACAACATTTCTGATAACGAAATTACATTATTTTACTGGAAGTGCTGTGTGGGATCTTCTTGGTAAATCAACACCTGAATTACTTACCAGGAAATCCAAATTATTGCTGTGAGAAGGGGAAAAAGAGTGATAAGGGCCTTACAAGTATTTTGTTTTTGACAAACTTGATGAGGCCCAACGTCTTAAAATAAGGATCCACATGTTCTGTAAGATCAGATGTTTTGTTGATGGATGGTTAGTGTTGACTTGCATACTTGAAACTTAGCTACAACTGCTTTAGTAAAAGATGCTGCATTGTGTTTTATTGTAATCGAGCTGGGATTTAATGCATATTACTTTAGAGATCCTATTTTAGCATCAGTGCTTGTGACATTTAACATTTAAAGTCTGATTAAAACACTAGGGTTTTCAGAATTGCTATATAAATATGGGATAAACAGCAGATAAATCATATTAATATTTAGGTAACTAGCTAATTAATTACCCAGGTCATCCTTCAGTGAGTTGTCACCTATTTACTTTACTGATACTCATGCTAACTCCCAGTCAGGGAAAACCCCACAGGCTCCGATAATCGGGCCAAGACAATGTTGAATATGGCCGATTTTAGATCGGCCATATTCAACACACCACCACATAACACACCACACACTGCAGGACATTGTAAGATTGTCGTAAAGAGAAAATTGGGGCAAAAATAATAATAATAAAGGCTTTAGCAGGAACACCAACATGCAGACGCATTATCTGACGGTTCCTCACCCAGGCTGCAGCAAAATTGTCAAGTCTTGACCGGTCCGCAGTAATAAAAAGGTTGGGGACCACTAGTGTAGATGATTATTATTGTGTGCATGCACCCTTTAATTTTAGTCTAACGACCATTTTGCTGATAAAACGTGTTCCAACTGTAACATTTCTCGGCTTCAGCGCATTAGTTAGACCATCTTGGTGAAACCTTAAAAGTCATTAAATTAACTGACTCTGTAAGTATACCACATCCCTCCAAAATTACCTCGAAGGCTGCTGTTATTTGCTCTTAATCAGTCCATATAGTGCTTAGACAATTAGACTTGCCCATATAATTGTCTTTATAGTCTTGTTCTCTAAACGGGAGGAGGAAAAAAATATGCCAGAAGCTTGTGCCCTTCCATTAAATTAAACCAAACAACATCCGCAAAATGAATCAATCTGCATATAGTCTGAATCGCCACAGTGTCATCGTCGATGCGCGACTATTGATCTCGCTTTAATTACATTCGCCTCCAACTCCCCTCGGCAGAGACAATTAGAGAGGACAGGTAACAGCGGGAAGCCATGTAAGCTCAATAAAAGACTCCTTCTATGGCGTAATTAAAAATCATAGCATGTTCTAAAACGAACAGAACTGAGGCGTCTTCGTCTCCCGCCGACCTCTTCGTTCAGGAGGCCCGAGAGGAATCGGCAAAATGCTGAACTTTACTCGGAGCTAATTGCACAATATCCAGCCAGATAAAACTGCTGTCGCCCCACCTGCTGTGAGATTACAATTATCCTCACAGGTTGTTGGGTTTTCTTCTTTTATTTTTTTCCTGCGGGTTGGACGTCAGTTGCCAACTTGCGAGGGCCCTGGGAGTTTTAGATAAAAGGCGAGTGGAGGAAATCGGGGTGCTTGTGAAGACAATCTGTGGGTATAACGGCTCCAGTAGAGAGCAGCACAAATCCAGACATGGCTGACAAAAGATTAGAAATGTAAGAGGCCTTTCTCCATGATTAACAGCCATAAAGACCATAATGAAAATGAAATTTCACAGCACAAAGAAAGTGGCCTAACTTCCTTGTGACTTGCATTCCTTGTAAATGGCTTAGAATGATTCATTTCTGAATGAACCATCACATTAAATCGGAGCTGATTGTTTTAATTTAAAGGGGCAGCATTACGTAAAATCCACTTTATGGAGATTTACATCATGTTAGAATGATATTCCCTCAACAAAAGCATCTATGGAGTGTTGCTTTGATTCTTTCATGCATGTTTCGGATACCTTTAATCACCATGGCGACCATTAAGTTATGCAAAATGCCTGGGTGGACCTAGCACCGCCTGTAAAATGCTGGAGTTTCCGAGTTTCTGCCTCGCTGTGCAGGCCTCCCCGACTTAGTTCCTGCAGACTAGCCAGCAGCAATTAGCAACACATGGTGGAACATTACAGGAGCTACTTCTCAGTGCAACGCTGGTAAAAATGTCATTAGAGAGTTAACAGAGGAGCAGCATTGGGATGACTTCCTGAAGGCTGAGCTTTCAGTTTTTAGAGAGACAGAGGCCCAATTTTACGGTGTTAAAATGCAAAGTAAAATTTCTTTTTACACATATTTGATATATGGCATTTAGCAGAACTGAAGGGAACATATTTACTTAATTGTGTTATAAAAGGGCACTATGTTCCTGGAAAAATAAATACTGTCACTTTAAAAAAAAAAGATCTACACAATTTGGTGTGTGACAACAGATTTTTCTTTTTTTTTTGGTTTGTTTACCAGCATCAAATCCTTCTTTTGCACAACTTTGCATTGTGATCTTTTCAATATTGACTCTTGCGATTGCCAAGTAACAACGCGCGGCGCCAATGAGTGACAGCGCCACAAAAGACCCACAAGGAGAAAATGTCAGTCCATTCTCTCTAAACAGAGCGAAGCTTTCTGAATTAGCCCAACGCGGAAAACAGAGGGCGAAATCCACATCCAAATCTCCCTTTTCTTTTATTTGCCTTCGCCGTGCGGAGATCATCTCCCCCCTTGCAGTTGGTCTCTTATCTCCCGCTCTCACTCACTCTTTTCTCCTCTCTTGGCTCCAAAAGGGGAAAGTGAAACAAATAACTCCCTCCCTCCAATGTCATGAAAGCGGGCACAGTAATTTGTGAGGATTTTTTTTTCCCATCTCTCTTTCTTTCCCAGTGCCCCCTTTGCCCTCTTTCACTCTCTCACTTTCTCTTTTATTTGTCTGGGTGTGTGCACTGCATGCCGTAACAACACCAAGGGCAGTCGGATAAGATGTGCAGCAGCAGCTTTCATACAAGGAGAAAAAAAATACAAAAAACTTCTTGTCGAATTGACACAAAGACCTGAAATGCAAATCGAAAGCAGAGAAACCAAAGGATATAGCGCAGTTTTTATTTTTTTAAGTTCTGTCAGTCACGTCGGCCCACGCTTAGGAAGGAACGGCAACCTTGGCTGATCTCATCTGTTCAGGCAGACATTCTGTTACTGAAGAGAAATGGATTATTCTTTCACACTCTTGATCGTTTGATTATTTAGTGCTCCATTTTCTAAATTCTGGACAAGTGTTAACTAGAAACGAGCTGCACAAAAGCAGAGAACGCTACATGTGCATGTTTTTGTACCACTTTGTGCTTTACCGTAGCAGCTCTTGTTCTTCACAGCATGATATTTCTGTCTTCTCTCATTAGTCAGTTAATTGAAACATCACTACAATAAACACCTGAGAACATTTGCGGAATATTGACAAAGTTTTGCTCTCATTTGTAATGGAAACACAGATACAACTTGTTCCCTTACATTTATCCACCCTGGGATCATCTGAACTTCCCCTGTGCAGGTAACGTCCCTCCAACAAGTCGGGGAAAAGATTCCGGAAAAAAATAGTTCATAAAGTTGTTGATTGAAAACTTCTCTAACCAATTCGAATCAGAAATTGCCCACCTGAGATTTGTGCTTTCTTCTGCACGGTAATGTGTTCTTCGTTGCACAATATTTGCTGTATTTTTATTTAATGCTGTTCTACTTTTACATATTTATTGTTATTGACTTTGAAGTTCTGCAGCCTTGTTCCTTTCTAAGACAAAATTCTCCTGTGACAGACGAAGAAATGATCTTATTTTATAAATTACATTTTTTCTGCAATGTTTGATAACAAGGACTGCATGAAATTGACTTGGAATTTGTCTGCATGATTGAATTGATTTCTCTTGCTTTTGTGTCATGTGCCTCGAGATGACATATTGAGAATTTACTCCATATAAATAAGCTAAATTGAATTGCATAATCCTCCTGGGATTCAATCATTTCACTTCTCTCTTTTACAGCATTCCCTGTCTAATAGGATCATCAGCTTCTCTGACACTTCCAATTAACGTTCACATTTTAGCCATTTTCTTCATCACACCTGCAAGAACACAATTCTCCTAAAATCAAAAGTTTTCACCTTTTTTTTAACTAAACATCTTTATGTCGTCAAAGAGATGGTCAATGTCATTTATTTGCCTCAAGATTGTCTTCCTGTAAGGCCTAGTATTCTGATTGGTTACCTGCTCAACCAATGGTTGATTGGTGGCCCGTTTCATTTGTGTTCAAGTGAACTTTCTCCTAAATTCCACAAAAAAGTAAATCTATCAGGCATAAGGTCAAAATCTAACTGAATCCCAAATCTACCTAATGATAAAATAAACTGATATCACCAACTTGTGTTTTTTTATATAGTTGCAAATGAACCGCTGTTGAGGTTTGATTTAATTACCATATCCTGATTCAAACTTCCATTGCAAATGGAATGCAGCTTTTTAAAATGCTGCTCTTTTCTTGCTTGAAGGTAACAAAACGAGTAACTCAGCAAGTCATATGCAAATATGTTTATGCATGCAGAGAAGGGAAGACATGTTTCGAATCAAAACGAGGCAAAGAGAAGCCCCCCCCAATAAAAAAACAAAACAACATGAAATCTCATGTGTCCGGTTTCAAGCGTCCAGGTGAGTCCTTTTAGCTCTAGCTTGCAGTTTTGCGATTGTCACAGGGTTTCATGGTTGGAGAAGAGTCTCCATAAAGCCTTTTATATTAGCAGCTAAATGCAGTGCAGGGACGTCAACTTGCTATTCCGATGTTACATCAGGCAGGACGGAGGATCATATCTGCCAGCCTGACAAAGCCTTATTGCCTTCACTTTCCACATGAATGCTTTCAGATGTGCTCGAGTTCAAAGTCTGCAGCCGCTGCCTGGAAATAAATTGTGTGTGAGAGTCACAGCGCCGCAGATTTAGATTGTTCACCTCCTCTGTGGCTTAGATACGAATTCTGTTTCCTTTTTTTATTATTTTTTTCCCCTTTCTCTCTATCTTTTTTTATATTCTCAGCAATTTCATTGTAATGGAATGCAAGTAAGTTTGGGTCATTTCACAAAACATCCATTTTGCTTACCTATTAGCTGCACAAGTGACAGAGTTTGAGAGAGCCGTCGACCTGGCCGTGACTGAGACAAATTAATCACCAAGCAGTTTTGTTTCAGTATGATGTTGCAGAATTACAACCACGTTCGTTGGTGGCAGCACATTAGAATGGGTTCATTTACTCTTTCAAACAATTTTAACATGGTGAAAATGTTAGCATGCTAATGCTAGCACAGCTCCCACTGAAAATAAAAGCAGATTTTTGCACAGGTGCTTATGGCAAACGTCTTTATTCATTTTTATTATTATTATTAATATCCAGTTTGAAAGTAGTAATATTTTCATCAATTAGTAACAACTGTCAATTTCTTAGCATGTATTTTTTTCATAAGCATTAGTAACCAAATCATATAAGAAGATATGATTTGTTTGCCATCAACTGAGCCTCATTTGGAAATATAGGCTTCTTAGATTCTATTGCATTTAGCAATCTTACCTCTATATTTAGTCGGAATTTTAAATCTTGTTCCAGCCTCGTCCCGGATTTGTCGGCCACCTCTTACCTCTACACCTGCAGTTTTTGGCTGTTTGAGTAAGAGTAAGATCGTTTGCTCTCCATTTTCCTGCTTCTCTCCGTGAGCCTGCATTTCGATGCTAACTCGCTCAATTTACACATCAAATCTTTGAGAAGAAGGGGAATGTATGACCGAAGATATTGAAGTTCAGGTTGTTAATTGGCTGGAGAGATGGGAGGGTCATTGTTATTTACAAACTGTTCACCTGAAGAGGCCTGAATGTTGTGGAACTGTTTCGTTTTTAGTTACGCTATTTCTTTCAGAATAAAACTCCACGACTAACACCCCCCGACATCCTGCTGGCTTCGCAGACAAAACACTTGAGACAGCCTCTGATTTCTGCACTTGCAGGCACTCCTCTCTGCAGAACTGTGACTGACAAACAAACACAGAACAATCCCAAGATTAATTTGTCACCGAGATCATTAAAAGATGCATTTCTTGCAAAATGCAAGGGAAAAAAAGATTCTGCCGGATGGACAGTGTCCTGTTCTTGAGATTAGCCTGTCAAAACACACATCCAATTAAAAAAATCAGATGACTGTGCCCCGGGACTTGGCGCGGCTCCAGCACGCGTGTGTGTGTGTCTGCATGAGTTCACGGAGAAGCAAGAAGAGCTCCGTTTGTGTTTTATCTCCGTTTCTGCACATGTGCTCCCATCCACGGAGCTGAATCACCGTCGGTGATAACACTAGCAGCCATGTCGGTTGATTTATTATTTTTATTCCTCCCTTCCTTTGTAAATGTGTGCATGCATGTTCTTTATCCGTGGTTGCAAAACCATGTGAAACTGCTCACTCCTGCGTGCGTGCGTGCGTGCGTGCGTGTGTGTGTGTCTATGCATATGTGTGTTAAATGCGTAAATAGGGCACATTGCCAGCAGTGCACCACAGTGGAAGTCGCCGTGGCTGTGTTTGCCTTGGCTTCTTCCCTGTCGTAACTAATTACGATGATGGTAGACGTGCACGTGTGTGTGTGTATGTGTGTGTATGCGTGTCCCTATGTGCCTTCCTGCACAACTGTCTTTTTCCAAGTCTTATCACCTCCTTCACTCATCCTCTGTATCATTTTTCTCCTCTTCTTTTTATTTCAATCATGAAGGGAGCAGAGAAGTAAGCAAAAAAGGCTTCAGCAAATAAACAAACTAATAATAGCTCTGGGAGCTTTGTCTGCTCTGAAATACAGATGATTTATTTTTTTTTTTTTTTAAATCAATAATGTGACATCACAGCAGCGCCTGGAATTAAAATTCTCCCACTAAATATAGATTCGGTTTACTCTTGACTCAAGGCATTTGCAAGAGATTAACTTCAGTCTTTTTTCTCCACAGTTTGACTTTCCAAATTACAAATTCGCCAGCTTTGGGGATATATTCTGCTAAGGCCTGGTAGCTGCTACAAATCATTGCAGGCGTCTGAGCTCAGTCTTGGATTTTTGAGGACAAATACTCAATCGTCAATAGACATGTTGCCGTAACAGTTTTGCGTTTCTTGGAATGCGGCGTCTCTTTTTCTGCCATTTTTTTTATTGGGCATTCTCCATATCGCATCATCAAAAGTCCTCGAATCTAGATATTTACTTTATTATGTACACCCCATTCAATTACATGGTAAGACAACTAGAAAGGCGTCTGCAAGTGGTGGAGATGACTTACAGAACTGGCCAACAGAATGTGGCAGACAGGGGATGTGAGTGACTTTGAACATGGCATGCTTATTGGTGCCAGATGGGGCCGGAGCTGCGTGTTTCAGAAACTGTTGATCTTGGGGAATTATCGCACAATAGTCACTCAGGGTTTTCAGAGAATGATCTAGAAATGCAAAAATAAAGAAATTGTTTAAAGCAATTGTGTTGGGAAGAGAAAGATGTAAGAAAAAAATGTGGAAATAAGAACAACCAGACAAGATCACATTTTTGACACCTTGATCAATATATGCCAAAAATCCAAACTCATGTCCTGAAGAAAAGAAGAAGTTCAATACTGTACAACTTAGTTCGACATAACAAAGTAGTGCGTGAGTCGATGTTCATCGTTTGTGCTGTGAAGACTCATTGTTGCTGTGGGGGTTTTTTCACATTACTTTAACATGATGAACTTAAAAGAAGGCATAGTCTAAGTTACAGTCTCAAAGTTTCCAAATGCATTGTATTAAGTAAAATATACGTGTTTTCTAGTCAAAATAATACAGCAAAAAAATACATATACATCACATTTTCAAATGTTGTTTAGACATTCTCCCACCTTTTGCTGCAAGCTGTAAGTCAGCTTCATATGATTACTAAACGTGTCACTTTCCCCAAAAATGCATCATAATTTGCTTTATGGCAAAAGATTTATAAAAACTATAAAATAAACAGCAACTTGTTTTCATTGGAGCTCCTGGAATAAATCTGCATGTCTAAGTTCATTCCATTTTGAGAAGCTAGAAACACCTAAATGGAGCGAGAACGCAGCCTGTTGAATGTGACGTCAGAACGGAGGGGAATCCCAAACAGTTGGCATGGCAACCGAGAGTCCAGTGGACATCGGAAGTGATATGTGGAAATATTTAAAACTATATGTAAAGGTCATTTTTATATGTTTATTATATGTGGTTATGTTTATTCAGCTAAAAATCTTAACTACAAAAAAGCATAACTCACCTCCGAATCAGAGTGCAGCAAATAGAGCGGCTGCTCCCGCCATCTTTTATCAAACGCCTTTTCTTTTTGTTACTCTATCGCTTAAAATGAGTCCACAAACTATCACTACTGCTTCTACAACGTTATACGTGTTCCCATGCATCATTCATGCAAACTCCAACCTGTCTTTAAACTCTTAAACAGATACATGTATCTTTAATACTCACCCTCACATCATAAAACTCTACTATAAAGTCATTGAAAAAGTGCCACTGCTTTCGGTTTTTGGGGATTTTTATGTGAAGCCCATAATTCACTGACATTAAAAACCACCTTTAGAAGTCAAAACTTGAAATTGACATTTTGGGATAACTCTATTAAATCAATCAAGTTGAGGTCTGCTAAATCCTAATTCTTGTATTTGATTTTGTTTTAGTTGTTGTTCCGTTTTTGGTCCAACTCAGGCCAGATCTCAGCTGCAGACAACATCAACACATATGGTGCTCCTCATCAAGGCCGTACATCTCTGATGGGGCCTTAAGCGACCATGGGACTTGAAATAGTTTAGCTGACCTTCCCAAATCAATGAGCAGAAGCA
Source organism: Alfaro cultratus (assembly GCA_903066825.1). Lineage (NCBI taxonomy): Eukaryota > Metazoa > Chordata > Actinopteri > Cyprinodontiformes > Poeciliidae > Alfaro > Alfaro cultratus. The sequence continues at coordinate 13,701 of CAEFZX010003843.1, read as the reverse complement.
GGAGTTTCTCCATAATCACTGCTGAAATCTTTTCTCCTTGGCTCATTTTCAGACTTGCGTAATCAATCCGTTTGATCAATAGGATCTTGCTGCAATGTTCCCTCCTAAGTTCTAGGTAAGAAGCAAGGGTTCGCTGAGTTTATGAGGAATCTTTAGTGTTTCTTTGTGTACTGGAATTTAGATATAAAAGATTGTAGCATGCAGTGCAGAAGGGATGATTTCATGTTGCCACTGCAGTTGAAATAACATGTACATTCACTGTAAATATAAGTTTTTTTCCCTCCAAAAATCTTACTAGTTAGGAGTGATGGGTTACAAAGTGAGAGATCATACAGAGAACTAAGTCATTCGAATTGACTCAGTAAATTCAGTGCTTGTCCCTTTTTATTTTGAATTTCTTCATTCCTAATTTTTGTCTTTACGCCAATTTTACTCGCTAAACTGGTTCTCTTTGTATGAAGCTCCTTTTGGGTTATGTAATTGTCAAACATTCCCTTTTTGTGAGCTTTCCTGTGAAAAATCAGTCAAGACTAAGTAGATATAGTAAGATTGTACACACCTCACAGTTATTGCACAATGTATTCTCTGGAAAAATACAGCAATATCCAATTGCGAACTAGATAATGAGAGGAAGATGAAGATGCTCTATGATACCTCGTCTCCCTGCGATATGCTCATCGTTCTGTGGATAAAATCTAAAAGGTTTTCATCTACCCTGTTCATCTACACTGATGTGTGTTGGTGTACAACTCAGTACTGAGGTCAATTAAATGAGTTTTCATTGCCGAAGTTCAAGTTGAAATACTGAAATGTCAAACAGATGAAAAAAAAGTCAATATTGAATTGTCCTTGACCTTACTTTGACTTTTTTTCTTGGCCTGTTGACGTTAACCTTGAGATGAGCAGCATCTTTATTTTCTTTTTCTCCAAGTTGCTATAACACAATGTCACAGTGTTTATTATCCATAGGAGGTTTTATGTTGGCTTTCATTTCTGTTTCAATCATTCAGTTTCTCCTTTGTGTTCATCTTTTAATCCTTTTCCTTAGATTTGTGTTTAAGGGGTATTCAGCTTTTTTCCATTCCTCAGCTTACCAGTATACTTGTCTTTTTGGTCTGAACATATTTCACTGTAGTAACATTTAACAAAGTTAGATATTAAAAATAACCTCCTCTGTTATAATTTTCAGTAAATATACATGTTCCAACGTCCCTGAAATTTGTCTCAAACTAATAATTTTGATCGACCTTCCTGTGAACTTGCCATTGCTACTAATATGGCATACACACAAGTCAGCCACAAAACACAAGCAAATCCTGTCATGTGTTGTACCTTCATTTATACTTATATATATATACTTTGAAGATGCCTTGGATATTTTGAAAAGAGTCTACCTAAAGCAGACAGGCAGCTTTGAGGAAATGTTCAGGACTTCATAGGTGGATCATTATCATACTTTTGGTGTTTCCACTCGCTTTCATCATTTCCCATAGACGTTGGCATGAAAGAGAATATTTGATGGATTGAGCATCGGCTTGGAACATTATAGATAACATGTAAAGGCACCTACCAAAGACTTTTGAGCACAAATAAACTGTTGAAACACTGAGGTCTCCCTCATGTGACATAGCTACTGCTCAGTGCTTGTCAGATTTTTTTTTCTGCTTTTTTTGTGTTGTTTTTCACACTGCAGGAGTGTACTCAGACATCTAAAATAAAATGGCACCCTGGAAAAAAATGACAAAGGTGGAGTTCTTTGAGTGGCTGAGTCATCTAGTGTTGACAACAGGATGGTTAAGAAAGGAGCAAGCCACGAGCTGTGAAGCAGACATGTTGGAGGAGTCGGAATAAGAAATATATAAAAATACCTGACACTTCTCTTACGTGGCAACAGGTATCTGCAAGGTTTAACCCCCTGAAGGAAAGGTTGAAATACGGCCTGGAAAAGTTCTCGTATGCCTTCACTTTCTTTTGCTTTTTGTGACATTCCCGCAAATAACTGGAGTCAAGGGAGACGGATACATTATCCTTTATTTGAGTAGTTAATAAGAAATAAAGAATTGTATCTGTTCTCAGCATCCTTGAGTCAACTGTGTTAAACCATTTTCTAAAAGATCTCTTTTTTTTGCTTTTAAGGTGACATTTTTATGGACGAAATAGTCTTAAATTTCTAATTTAGAGAACCACAAATATCCAGCATCTCTTACAGAAAAGCCCACTTGGATGACCCGCCTCCAGAGATTAACATAGCAAGCGCTGTGGAAGAAGAGATCTACCTTCCAGTCTTGTTGACCAAAAAATGAAGAAAAAATCATTCTCACTCACAATCAACCCCTCAGAAACTAAGAAAACAGTATTCCTATGTTTTATAACAAAATTGTTAGACTCTATTTCTGGATCTACAGTGATTTATAGACCCTCTTCTGAAGATGACTTGATAAGATCTACTTGAGAGAGTATCTTACTCAGTCCACAGCCAAGGTATTCATTACTGAACCCACCTGAATTCATGCAGCATTAAATTGGCAGGAGCCCATCTGGTCACTTTGTCCATCTCAATGACATTGAAGAGCTGGGACCCTTTGAAATGTTCTTCACAATAAGGTACAGCTTGATGAATGGGGTGATATTAGCCAGGGTGGAGCAGTGTTTGGTCAAAACAAGGAGCATGATTTCATTAGAGTTTTTCAGCGGCAATAAAATGCCCCCCGGTGAGCCATTGTGAGCGAGATCCATTAAAAGGGCATTCAAACCGGAGAAGGGGAAAGTATTCTCTAAAAGATTTATGACTTAGACATGGAGGGATTTTCTGAAAACCGATGTGAAACCATTATGAGAAATGCATGCCACTAATTGCACCTATGCCTTAGGAGAAGAAAAGATGTTCTTACTGTGAATCAACTAAATCTTGACCAAGTAAGGGAGCTGAGATAATACAAATAATACACTGCTGTCCCAAAAAAAGTCAAAGTTATTTATTTCCAAAATGTAGGTCACATTAGTTTTAGAATATCGGTGTTAAAAGATTGCCAAGTGGGACTTTGAACCTCTCATGCATTTTGGTGCTGCTTTGCTTTGTTTTCCAGCTTCCACCGGGCCGTAATCACAGTAATCACACGGCTCTTGTCTCAAGTGGAGAGAGAAACGACACGCCGATGATGGAGGGAATGTAGGGGCTCCACCTCCGCTCCAGCCCACCCCCAACACTCGAACGCAGGTATTTGTGTGAAGTGTAACCCTGACCCTAGCCGCATTATCTCATCACATTAGACTCCTGCCTTTCTGGGTGGACCGTTGACTTGCTTGAGAAATGCTAACCCTTCTGTGTAGTGATATTAAGATTGGTTAAATTGTGTGAACCAAATTAATAAGTCTCAAAAATAAATCTGAGATTTTTTATTTTAATTTTGTAAAAAAAAGAAAAAAAAGAACACAAATCAGAATAAATGTATATATTCTTTGTGAGTCTAATTTATTAGGCCCAAGGGGCGTCCATATTCAGCCATTTTGAGTCATAGCATAAGAAAATAAGTGCACATAAAATATTTGGGATGTAAATATATATAACATTGAAATGGGCAGTTTAAAATTGCGTTTTGACCCTTTAGAAAACAGTGATGCAAAAAAATCAAACCTTTTTATTAACCTTTAAAAAATATATTTCATTATCTTGTCTTGAATTGTTCATCCTTGCTTGCAGTTTTCATTTAAACAAATTGGACAATAACAACAGTCAAGGTTATGAAAACATTCATTATTTTTGAAAAATTCACAAATAGTTTTTTTTTTTTTTAAGAGTTTGTGTAGTCTATTTAGTCTTTTAAAAGTGATTTAAAAAGGGGAAAAAAAGTTTTTTACAGGTTAAAGGTCAATCTCAGGTAAGACCAAAACAAGAATGCTCTTGTCCAGTCAACCATTGCTTCTGTTGCTCTTCCTGCAGATAGAATAAAAACAACCAACAGAAAATCAACATAAGCTGCTCAAATATCAAAATATATTTTGTTTCAGAAAATAACATTAAATATGGCACAGCTTGTTTTGCCTAAGTGCAAATTCTTCCTTCTGCCAATGTAGGTCACTGACTTTCATTGCAAGTATATCTATTCTCTGATCTTTGTCTCTGTGGAAGTCTTTGCTCCAAGCTTTCTTGCTTCAATTGTATACATTTCACAGATTTCTTTTTTTTTCTTTTCTTTTTCTATTCCTCTTTCATGCTTGTTTGAAGCAGTTTCAACTTCTGACTGATGAGAATCAGCCGTAACATTTACCACGTGGTCAAAAATCTGGAAACACTGCAGAGAAGCTGTTTCCAAGTAATGACAAATAAAGTGATTTGTGCAATCAACTCATTCTTAATTAATCTACATATTTATCTATTGTTGTTTTTTTAATACATTTATTTTATTTGACCTTTTATTAATACAGATTATCTCCTTGAGCTCCAAGTCCTCATGGACAAAGTAGAATCGATTCCTTTTTGTATTCTTCTTTGAATTCAAAAGCTTATATTTTCTTAATATTTGGTAGAATTGCCTTTCAAACTGTGTGGGTTTCCGTCCGCAAGGTTCTCTGGAATTGCATGATTAGTGCAGTAACTGGGGTAAAATTACAAACACACACACAAGTATTTATTGTAATCGAGTTTGATTTAAAAAAAAATCAATCAATCAAATTTGGACTTAAAAAATATTTACCAAAATTGCATGACAGTGATAAATACTTAGTGATCTAGTTGTTAAACAGTGTGCCGATTGCACCTCACAGTGCATATATTATACCTTCATCATTGTGCATGCTTTCAAAACATGACTCATCTCTTGGGCCGACTCTAAGCAAACACAGACCATCTAATTTGACCAGCAGGCTTACCAACGTGACACACGATGACAGTCTCTCCATGTCTCCTTTTGCTCTACCAACAAGCTGCCATCTCCTATAGAAAAAAAAATTGTCATCACCTACACGGCAGACAAACCGAAACATCCTACTGTCAGTCAGCTGAAGCCCACACAGGAGCGAGACATTTTCACGTAGCAGCCATGTGTTTGTAAAGAAAAGGAGATTTAAAAGAAAAGAAGGTGTCTTACAAAAGACATGAAGTTTGGTAGGTCATGTTGTACTGACACCTCCTTCCAAAACGACAGCAGGATTCTTTAAAGTTCCTGAGATTGCTCTCTAGAAGCAAAGCACTTTATTCTGTTTGAGTTACTGGAAAGTCAGAACTGCTAGATGTTAAAAAATAACGTAAAAAGAAAAACAACCCAAAAAAAGTAAGACGTCAATTGTGATTAGATGAACTAACTCATTGATCTGTAATTTTATTTGCTTCTTATTTAACGGAAACAATGCAATTGTGAAATTAAATTGAAATGGACTTTAATAAAATTTGGATGGAATTTACAATTATGTAACCAAATGTGATTCTGACCATAGTAGAGTTTAAAAAATTCACAGTGTAACTCATTATAGAGTTCTGAAGATGTCTGAAAACCCAGGCTGATCTTTCATTACTACATCACAGAAATGGATACCCAAACTTTTGCATGCCAGCCTGCCATAAATTTAAATAAACTCTCCCTCCGTGCTGTGGAATCCAGTTAAAGTATTACATTTGCAAATCCACCAGCAAACATCGTCTTTCATTATAAACATAACCTTTGAAAAAATAAATAAATAAAGGGAGGGGGGGAAAAAAATCATTCAGCTTGCTTGGATATTGTTGGAGCTTATCCGGCTTTCGCAGAGCTTTTTAAAAAGCCGCTCATTTTTCACCTTTTTGCAACCAAAAAACTGTCAGATTTTCCACTTGCGTATGAAGACTCCGATCGAGTCGACGCTCTATGCCAGCATTACCCATGTTTCTCCTCACCGCGTGTGTGTGCGTGTGTGTGTATGCGCGCCTACCTCCGGTTGCTATGGTTATGCCTTTCTCCGGCTCGGTCTGCAGGCGGATAAATAATGCACACTAATGCTGGCGCGGTGACAGCACTGCAGCAAGCTGTTGCTCAACTCGGCTCTGCCCTGGAAACGCTCGTTAATACGGAGGTAAATATGTTAATGCACACGTTGGGCACCGCCGCGGTGCGAACACGCTCACCCACGGCTGTGAGCATTCTTCCAGAGACGGTGGGCAGCCGGAAGTGATCTGGATCAGCTGTGGTATCGATTGGCCAAAACCCTAAAGGATCTGCCTGTCTGTCAGGAATGTTCCAGGAGAGCAAGACATAAACGCTTGTTTTGACACAGGCCTGTTTAACGAAGCAGGTGAATGAGCTGTGATGGACTAGTGTCAATACTTTCCTCCCTGTAGGGTATATTTAAACTTTTCTATCAGTGTTTGCCTCTTTTAAAGGCTGGCTGACATGGGTGATTTGATGGCAAGTGATGTCGTTCTGTTTATCCCTACGCATGTGGTCCAGAGGTGAACAAAGTCTGGGTTTCCTTTGTGCTGTCACTCATCAAGCATTGACGGTATTGTTCATTTGCATGCTTTTCTTTAGTCCACAGAGAGAGTGGGATCAATAAAACACCTCTTTATCTCGGGAAATAAACAGCCATCAATCCCTGAGTCGATGTTTTTAGTGCTTTCCAAAAGTGTTGTAACCCATTTAACCTTGAACTTTTCAATATTTTGTTGTTACGTCCATAAATGTTACTGATGGCCAAAGTGGAAGAAATAGGATTTCAGTGTAGTTTTGGAGGTTGAAACCAGATGCTTACATACATAAATAAAAAAGAGATATACCTTTTTTTTTTTTTTTAAATAAATAAATAAATAAAATGTTAAATCAGGTAAAACTTTTCTTGAGGAAAAAGGAAAATAATATGTCTGAGATATGTTTATGTCTTCAATATCAAAAGTGTAGATACAGAATGATTACTATTTCAATGTAGAGTGAAGGAATGTCATGGATTGACATTTTAGGGTTTTTCAGGTTGATGGATGGGAAACCTTCACAATTTTAAATGTGTGTCCTAACTTTTTACATTTCAACTTTGATATAGTATTATGTTAATTAGAGTTGTAAAAATTGGTCCCAGTGAAAATTATAATAAAAATAATGTTAAAGAAGGATTTCTAATAATTCTTAAAATTATATTAAATGTCTATACTTCCAATTATCTTATGAAGTCACACAGTTAAATTTTTTAATTGTATAACATGAACCTGTATCAGTTATAAATCGGTGGCAAAATTGATTTTGGACACTTTTTCCATGTCACACCTGTCATTGGGAAAATATTTTTCCTTACAACGGTGTAGTATTTATTTATTTTTTGTAAAATTACATAGCTTGTGGTTGAAACCTGCACTGACTTTCATAGGCACAGTGCAACTCATGAGAACAACACTAATAAGTTAAATAAGTTTTGAAACAATTCATTTATTACATAGGTAGCTCATCTTTTTATGACAGTGATGACAAAGAAGTGATAGAAAACGTACAAGAGACAAGTGATAAAGGAAAACGCTAAAGAGAGACGGCAAGATGGAGAGTTTTTTATGTTCTTTACTGAATGCTCAGGTGACTCATCGTTCATAAAATAATCTTGATCTATGGAAGAAAAAAGTGTGTTTCTCCTGCAAAAAACAGACCGCTGCCATTTTTATGGTGCATCACTTCTGCCAAATAGCGAGCTGACATGTTATGGCTCAGATTGGGAGAGAACAGCAGTTTTCTGCCTAAATCGTAACAATTGAATCATGTAGTTAAATATAAAAATAATAATAAAAAGTAAAAGCAATTGACGATTCAATGGCCACATAACCCTTCCCAGGTTGATGGGCTGTGACAATTGCTCCTTAAGGATTATTGCTAATGTCTTTATGTCTCAGCATTACATTAATCAATGCAAAAACACTCAAAAATATCAGCTTTATATAGATGGCCAGAATTACTAATAGTCAATTATTGAACTTTTTTACACCTTGAAATATTTTTCTTTTGGCTTCAACCAAAAGAAAAACAAACAATAGTTTGTTTTTCTAAACTTTAGATAATATACAATTTTGCTAAAATGTATTTATGTTATACCCTAAATATATAAGTCGCTGCTATATTTGAACTATTACTGTCCATAAAAGTATATTGTCCTAATATGTGGTTCAAAATATGCAACAATCCCATTTAGTTTTCTGGACCAAAGCAGAAAAAGTTAACTAAAGAAATCTATATAGCACCTAGCATTATGGACTTTCCTAATATTGTAGGCAAATACACACAAGCCAAGCCAAGCATGGGGGGGAAAAGAAGAAAAATACCCTGAAGAAGGCAATAACAGTTGAGAGAGCACAGACGGGTTGGTTCATGGGAAAGAAAGGAAAATAGAAAAGTGCAATAAGGCATAACCACCTTCTCTTCAGCATCTGCTGTTGCCAGTCGAACTAAATCAAATCCCACCTGCAAACGTCATTTGAAAATGAGGAGTACAACGATAAAGAAAGAACATTGGAGGGACTAACAGGCTACATACGCCTGCCTGTGAAAAAAGACCCACAGAATCCAGTAGTTCAGCTTAAAGTCCAATGAAAAGTCAGAATCAGAAATAAAAAGAAATTACCCGTCTATTAAATGCCGGGTAGCAACATTTCACTACCCTGTGAAATGTTGTCTTTTGTTAAAACTCGTTTGTTTCATTTAGTGGGTACTTCTTTGCTATCAAAGCAATTTCTATGTCTTCTATAATTGGAAGTGATTTTAAGTAAGCAGGCTGTTTCAGAGAAGAAGCGTTCAACCTAGTAACGTTAATGTCTTTAATACTGGGCTTAATTATAATGGCCTATTGATTAATGAAAAGGTGCAAGACATAAGCGTGTTTATAGTTTATACAGTTGGGTTCATTCAAGACGTAACTCAACGAAATGATTCCCAGATGTCCCAGTGTAAACGGTTGAATCCATGTTTCTCTTCGTAGCTTTTTAATTTTTAAGCCTTTGATTTTTGGTCATTCAGGACACAATGAAAAGGCCAGTTTAGTTTATCTTTTTGATTATTGGTACATCCATGTGAATGGCTAATTTTAACCATTCAGATCAGCATTGAGGTAAAGGAAAATCTCATAGTTCTCGAAGGGATGAACAGAGTCTTTCGACGCTGTTCACTGGTGATTGCGACAACCTTTTTGAAACGACTGGATGATGGGATATTTTTGCATCCTACCTTTCCGAGACCCAATTTCCTTTTGGGAGGATTTTAATCATCTTGACTCTTAATCCACCGCCGTTCATGCTTAAATTTCCATCCATATGACGGTGATCCTCTGACCTTTTCTTGAACACCTCAAGCTGGTTGACATTTGTGGCTCAGAGTGACGTGTGTCACCAAATGTTTGTTGGATTATCATGCTGTGAACTTTGCTGACCCATTGACTAAAATCACAATTTTGTATATTTATAAAGAATTATTTGATTTAAGGTTTGGAGATATACAACCAGTACTGGAGTAAATCTTCACACCATCACATACTATTGGTGCTCAGTAAATTAGAATAAATAAAAACATGAAATTTTGCTATGACCCATGACAAAAATGCAAATGAGGACACTAGCGCCATTTTGAGGGTGTTTATTCTTGTGCTGCTTTTCATGATTGCAATCATGTCAAAAGGCTGAGAGTCTCTTATTCACACTCACTTGTTTTGTTCTCCTACTCACCCTATTTTTTGCTATGTTTTTCAAATTACAGCTGCATAAAGAAAATGCGAACAAAACAGACAAAAAGGAAGACATTACCAAGCATTCAATGTTTTCTGTGATTTAGTCCAATCAAACCCAGTTTTACTCAAGTGAAGATCTGGCAGCAATCTCATTTTGTCATTTTGTCAATCCTCATCTTATCATCTGGGCCAAACGCCCTATTGGTAAATGATTGTCTAACACCTTTAGAAAACAACAAGAATACATGAAAACAGTATGTCTTGTGACAAAAAACACATAATCCAGTTTCCAAGACAAATATCTAAAGTTATGCTCAAGACTATAAAATCCCTACAAATCTATAGCTAAAATTTTTTTCTTTGAAATTTCAGTGGCAGGTCTATTTGCATATTGATTTTGCAGATGGAACAAATAACTCACAGTGCCTGAATTGTTTCTCCATTTTTTTTTTTTACTTCATGCATTTGCTTTAATATAATTCCTTATTAAACTATTTCAGTTTAATAATGCCACACCAATGATGAATTAGATGAGGAAAAGGGAAAGTCAGAAAGAGAACAGAATAAATGTTTCTCTCGCAGAGACATTCCTCATTTTTCTCCCTTTTTCTATTATAACGGATAAAAGAAAAATTGAACTAATTCCAGTGTATATGATTAAATCCTTGATGCTGTGTGAGAAAAGCCTTTAAAAATTCTGTGTTTAGCTTTAGCTGTTTTATTGTCCTCTATAGCAACATCACAGTGCAGTATAAGTATGCTTACAGAGACGTAGGTTTGTATTGGAGAGTTTTGTAGTTGAGCCCAAATTAGTTCTAAACAAATTGAGATTAGTTTAGACAAATGAGACAGTTTTGGAGAACAAAGTTCGTAATGCAAAGCAGACGTGAGGACAGGACTATTATTTCGAGAAAGCAGTGTTTAATTTACTTGTTGAGTAAGAAATCAAAAACCTTTTTGATAACTGTGACAAAAAAGTTATCAAAAACACAGTGATTTTTCACTCCCTTATGCCGTCTTGTGGAATCTGTAATTCAAAGATTCCTTCTGAATAATTATGTGTAAACCAGGGTCTAGGCTTTTTTAAAGGGTCTGGACACAAATGGTAAAATGTAGTTCTTGACGAATAATCATCTCCCTTGTGGAAGTGCGAAGATATTTCAATGCATTGTCTCTCAGTTTATGGTTGTACTTCTGTAGCTCTGGTTCTGGCTCCATAAATGTCTAAATTCAAGTAGTTTAAATTACAGCTGCTTATTTTATTTTTTTTCAAAGTCCTGGCTTTATTTCTTCTGGTCTTCAGTTGTTCTACAAACACCCAGCTCTTGCACATCCAGGTAAATTGAAGTCACAATGCTGAATGGTTTAGATTTGCACTTCCACATTGTTTTGGCTGTATACGGAAAGCGATCCTGCACTCTGAGATTTTTCAAAATTATCCTTCAGTTCTGTTAGATTGTCAAATCTGCCAGTAGCTATGCAAACCTTTTTGAACAGATTCTAACCTTTTTTTTTTTGTCCACAAATCAGATAACCTTATTAATTTTGCGTTTAGCACTAATCTCCAAAATACTGCATGCAATGATGAGATTTTTAAAGTCACAATTTGTTGAGTTTCTTTGTAAGGTAATCACAATTGATGAATAAGCATGTGATGTGGTAAATCAAATATGAAAAACTGTAGAATTTAGAAACCATTATTGGAGAAAAGGTTTCCTTCGCTCCTCATTCATCCTGCCTGTGCTTTGGCTGGATATTTGCAGTCACCACATCTCTGGTTTCCCCATTAAACAGCTGAGCACATTTCGGATTGAAACACAAAACCATGTTTAATATGCTTGCAGCATTTTTAACAGATGTCCCGTTGCCTAATGTGAGGTAACTTCACCAGAGGCGTTTGTACTCAAATTGGAAATCTGACAAGATACACTGCATTGCTCTTGAACCAGTCTCCCATGCGAAATGCAAATAAGGCCACACAAACATCTCAAAAATAATGCACCTTAATAAATGTAAAGCAGTGTCTCCTGTGACTTTGTAATAAGATTCAGTCTAAAGTGGATGCGATTTGTTTGAAATAAGAATGCACAAGTGAAACTGAGATAAAAATGGTACTTGTGTGGATTTAAAGACAGATTTTTTTAAAGAGCGTAATAATTTTGACCTTTAACATAGCTAATCAAAGATAATAGTAGAGCAGATAATGACCACATTGGAAGAAAAGAGGTCTTGAGCAGTTCACTCAGTGTATGTAGGTCAGACTGTACTAATGTCTTGAGTAAAAACAACTTCACAACTTAATCTGAGGCGCACCAAAATGGCAAAAGAATATATATATCATCAAATAGAGACGTTTCAATATGTTTTAATATATTAGATAAAGTGGTCTCTCTAAATTGCCCTAAGGTATTGATGTGTGTATGCAAGGTGTTTGACCTGCTTATCCGTTTAATTTACAATAAAAAAAAAAAAATCTCATATTGGAAATTGAAAATTACTTGTACCCTTCCCAGTCAAAGGTCAAAATTGATCCCCTTCTCCATAGATTTTCTGTCAGATTTGAGTCAAAGTGAACTTCTAGTCAGAAGAGACATGTTGGTAATACTGAAAGGTATTTTAAGCCAGTAACATTTTTATGAGTCAACAGCGCTAACCGTCAATGCAATCCAACAATTCTGTTGTATTTATGTACAGATTTGTCTTCTGAACCAACAATTTAAATAATGGTTAAATATCTATAGATGCAAACTACAGTTTAATAAGGCCAACAACAGTCAAAGCTTTGTCATCTGTCATCTCTAATTATTTCATCTGAAAACTTTAACATTACTATGAATTAAGCTGACCTTCTTAAAGCTTAAAGTGCTAAAAATGTACTTTAAAACAAGAAGCTTTCATGGTGCAGCTTGACAGCTTTCTTGGAATTTGACCGCCTGAGGGTTATCCTTTCACTGTAACATCTCAAACACAAAAAAGAAACTTGCTGCTAGGGTTTTTCTTCTTTTTTGTTTTGTTTTGTTTTTTGAATATAATTCCCTCTCGTTCGTCTGTAAGACACAGATTTCTGTTTGATAATTTGCTTCTCGAGTGGAGGCTCCTGCCTTTGACGTGAAGACCTCAGAGACGAGCAAAGCAAGCCTGGTAAGGTCTCCCTCCAGCCTTGATTTCCGCAGATATCAGCGCAAAATGCCTCCAAGGAATGCTTAAAAAAAGGTAGTAGTGATAAAATAAAACATCCTTGAAAAGTTTAAAGTAACCTTGAACAATACCAGAGCTTGTTAAGGTTTCTAAAACCCAAGTTGAGGTCTGATTGTGTTCTTAAGTCTTCTTGCAAGCAACTGCTTGCTTAGCAAAGAAAAACTACAGATTGTAGTTCATCGTTAGACACACAGTATAATAAATAAACTGTAGAAGTGAAGGTCTCACAGGTTAGCCCATAATGTTCTCCCACTCAATATTTCAGCAGAGAAGTATGAGCTTGCAAGTGTATTTGTTCCATTATTCAGCAGCACACAGTCCTGATGAGAAACCCTCGAATGGAGCCAATCCTTCATTGTTCAAGAAATCAGTAGTTTTCTCATCAAAAAGGTGATTTTTTTTAGCAATATAATGTAGCTTAGTTGAAACGAGATACAAGAAATTATGAATAATAATTTGGAATGAAATAACCGATTAGACCATCTGCTGCTTGTTGATCGAACTGATCTGCAGTCCTGTCCAGTATTTTCATCTCACACTGATCTGAGAAACTCCATTGCTCACTTTTTTTCCCTCCCTTTCTTGTCATTGCTTCACATAACAGACGAATAAATACAGCGTCCTTTCACCTTCCTCTGCTGTAGAGCGGCTCGGCAGGACCCATCAATGTCAAGAGGTGCTGGGTTAAGGGAACTTTTCGCTGTGGAACTTCTCCGTTTCTGAAGTTTTCCTGCAGGTTTGTTTTTTCCTTACAGTCATAAGAAAGCATTGGAAACCTTTAGGCTGTAGCAAAGCCATTTGTTAGGCAGTCAAAAACAAAGAAAACAAAAATAGGAACGGTCTAGT
>CAEFZX010003838.1:0-23426 GCA_903066825.1 Alfaro cultratus | reverse complement strand
GCAGCTTGCATCCATTATTGTTGCACTACTGCCATCTATTGAATCCTAATATATATACCTCAAATTCTCATAATGAGCCCAGCATGCACCGCGCGCTTCTTCTACGGGGGAAAATGAAGTCGGCGGCTGCTTACCGTAGTTGCGAGACCTGTTGTGGCTCAATATTGGTCCATATATGAGGCGCACTTGATTATAAGGCGCACTGTCGGCTTTTGAGAAAATTGAAGGATTTTAGGTGCGCCTTATAGTGTGGAAAATACGTATATACGACAACATGGTGGCGAATATTTTATTTTGTGGAGGAATTTTAGCACACTCTTCTTCTTATTTCTTCTGCCAGATAGGAGGGTTGTTTGAGAATGAACGGAGTGTTTAAGGTTGGCGCACAACTAAGTGCACAGAAAGCTTAAATGTGTTTAAAAAAACATAACATAAAATTTTGTATTTGATGACGTTTTGCTTTTTATTCTATTTTACTGCTGTTGCCAAAAACTGTCTGTGGTGAAATGCAGTACGGTTATCCCGACAGGGTAGATAAATTACAGACATAAGTTAAATATTCAGAACTACATTAATTGTATTTTTACTGTAAAATAATAAAGTTTTTATCTAGGATTGATTTCTTCCCCTTGTGGAATGTGGGAGCTTCAGCATGTAATTTTTTTTTCATGTCATTTTTTATTCGTCTTGCGTTAAATAAGGAGCCCTCATTCTCTAATCTTGGTCTCATAAACTATCAGTGAAAATACAACTCAACTCTTGATGACTATGGAAAACACTTTTTTGAGCCCAACAGCAGCAAAATATATATATATTTTTTGCCAAACTGTACTAAAATGACGACACATGGAAAATAGAAAACTCATAGGGTGCGGTAATGAAACGTTAAATTATGCTTCTGTTTGCCTCCTTCTCATCCAGGCACATGAACCTATCTGTACGTCCAAGGCAGCTGCCAGCTTTGGTGCGAAGCGGCATCCCTGAGGCACTCCGTGGGGAGGTGTGGCAGCTTCTGGCAGGCTGCCACAACAACGACCACCTTGTAGAGGAATACCGAACTCTCATCACAAAGGTAAGACCACACAGAAGAATTTCCAATGATTGGGACAAATCTATATTTGTGGTGCCTTTTTGTGTAGAAACCGTTTTAAAACGCATACATATGTTCTCCTTAGTATCAGTTCAAACTTGTGATTATTTTTACATTCTAGAAGGCTAAATTTCGCTACGATTTTGTGTTAAGACATTGCTCTATATGTACAGAACCTATTGAGGATTGAAATGACAAAAAGTACATGTTGAAATATATATGGTTGACTAAATACAGAAGAAAGAATATTTCACGGTTTTTCCACCAGAGTCGGCCCTAATGGTGGTTCTTAACTACTTCTGAAAAAGAAGTAGTTTTGCTTCTAAAACACCTGATAGCCAAGTTGGAGCCACATGAGTCAGAGGTGTGTCCTTTGACTTCCAGCACATTTTTGTTTAACTAAGGCAGGTTTTTTTTTTTTTTTTTTTTGCTGTTTTTCTGCTTTAGAACATTGTTACTGTGGTTCTCCGTAGCAACTGTCCGAATTTATTTGTGCTTCTTTAGGAGCGCATCTTGGGGGATCACCAGTGGCCATGTTTCATAAGATTTTTGTCTCACATGTACTTTTAAACTTGTGATGGTCACGGCCTTTTCTCTCTAGATAAGGCTATCAGATAACGGTGTTATTCAATTTGTTCTATTTGTTCCTAAATAGAAAATGGCTTTTTTATTGTTCAGTGAAAATTCAAATTATACTTCTTTGTACTTTAAATAGAACAAAAATTACACTTATTTATTATGAAGAAAAACAATGTGGCTCATTAACTAGCAATTTTAACATGTCCTATAATGCAACTTTAACAGAAACCTTTCTTTAAGTTTGTCTTTTCAAGTTTTTCCCCTTGGTTGCATAGGTTCTCTGCAGGTACTGTGGCTTCCCACAGTCAAAAACACAACAGGTTAACTAAATGCATAAATTTACTTTACATATGAGTGTGTGGATGCATGGTATAGATAATGGGTAAATTATTCTTTTATTATTATTATTATTATTAAGTTGTGTTTTGGAACTTAAATTATGGGAAAGACAAACAATATGTTATTCAAGGAGATGTGTGTTGATTTTCATAAGCCAGGAAAATAGATTCTTACCTAAACCAGTGTTAGGTAATAGTTTGAGTTTATTACTCAAACTCAGTAACAAGAGTGATAATTCTTTTTTGCATTAGGTACATTAATGAACATAAATCTGAAAATAAAATTATCCTGGCATTGGTAAACCCACAGTTGACCTCTGCACAATATCATTCACATCCATAGAGACACTGTTACAGTTTTCTGTTATTAAATTTTATTTAACTTTACTTTTAGATGATGGTAGATATGTTTATCAATTTGAATGTTTGTTATTTTGTTATTATTTTTTAGTTGAATCTTGAGTCAGATTTTTTTCCCTTTTCTATTAAATCAAGGACGCACATTAAGAGATAAATTATGTTTTGCCTGCAAGTGTTAAGAATAAGATTAAAACCTTAAAATTGAAACACTTGAGTACAGTTTGACTAATATTTTGTTTGAAATATTTTTGTATTATTGTTCAGATATGTATGTGTATCTGTGTATCTGCAATGTAACGGCATTTAGTGTTTAAATTCCAGTCTGATAGAAAACTGGCATTTCAGCTTGTGATACTCTGTAATTGGTTTGGATGCGACCTGATCTTAGATTGTTACCTCTTTGGTTAAAGTCATTGTTTTGTGGTTATTTTTCTTTTGTAAAAGCAACCTCCCTAGCTTCAAACTGGCTCCCAGGAGGTAACATGTGGGCCTTTCTGCTTTCTCATTTCCTTTACCTCAATTGGTCTAAAGATCTTTTCTCATCATCATCTGTCCATGAAGCCTCATGTTCTCATGTTCTTGATATCTGTTAATTCTTAGATGAATACGGATCAGTAGGGAAAGTCAATTGTATTACAGTTTTGTTCAGCTAAAAGTACAAAAATCATGTTATTATCCCTTATTATCTCGACTTTAATTTTGACATCAATAACAGTAAATATCCACTGGACAGAAGGCTGGACAGGAATTCATTACAGAAGCTCTTAAGCATTCAAGATACTTACATCAGCCAGGAGACACACTCACTAGGATTTGTATTTCCTGCTTTGAAAGAAGACAACAGAAATGTTTAGAAAATGTCCAAGCAGCTGCTTTTCTTTTGTGCGCCTCATGTTCTACTTTCTCAAACTCCCGCAGTTCATTCTAGCCCTGATTCGAACACTTTGGTACAGAGTGCAACACTGTATTAAAAATAAACTAAAACTAAAAATAAACTAAACTAACATATATGGTTAAAAGTGTGCTTAAAAGTTAACTTGTATAATGTTGTTGTTGCTATCATCACTGAATAAATAAAGCATTTTCTCCACGTTCTTTACACAAAGGCAGTGTTTTACCAATTTCTAACTACTGCTTTTATTGTTGGTCCTCATTTTTGCTCTGCTTTCTTCTCAGAAGGTATTTCTAATTTCAGCTTTCAAGATAATGCAGTTAGTCAAGTTTACTTTAAAAATCTGCAAGTTTTGATTCAGTTTAGAAGTACTTTATTAATTCCAAAAGAAAAAGGGAATTAAATGTAACCATTCAAGGAATTATTGGTGATGAGGGCTGAGGGTAGAAAGGATCTCCTGTAGCAGTCTGTGCTACAGTGTGTCTCTTTTTAGTAATGGGTCGTAACTATCGCAGATGCATTTAAAAAACCAAAAAATTGAAAATCATTGACAAGTTTATTTATTTCAGGTATTAAGTTAACAAATCTAGTCTATTAAAGAATTAAAGTAAAATATTTTTAAGAGTTCTGGTGGAGATTATGAGAAAGTAGCTGGAAATAAAATGGTGCTCAACTAATTTTATGTTGATTATAACTATACAGTTGTTGAGCGGAAAACGTAGAATTTTTCTGTTGGTTCAAATTAAAGTGTAATTTGGATTTTTACTTTATGCATCACTAGTTGAGCATGATGTTATATTGCACTGTTATTGTTTGTTTATTATGTTTTATCTATCTTTCGTATTCAGCCAAATACGTATAATCTTATACGTAGCATAAGATTGCTGAAATCATCTGCACTGTGCACACAGACTGGTCAAATTAAATAAATTCAGGTTCTTTTAGAAAAAAAATTGTTTCCAACATGAAATAAAGCAAAGCTAGTTTGGAATAAAGAAAGTTAAGCCACACAATTTCTCAGCTTAATTTGTGCAGGGTCCTATGTTGACATTTGAATTCATCTCCATGTATGACTACATGCTACATCTTTTATTAATGCACATTTGGTCTGTGCAATAATTAATTGCACAGTCATTTGGTGGTTAAATCTTCAATGCATGCGTAACAGCTGCCTTATTTGCTTAATGGTGAGCAGGTTACCTGGACAACAGTGTTTTGCTCATTAACCTAACTTTAGCAATAATGAAAAGCCACTCACTGTTAGATTAAGTCCTTACAGATTACTGATTATTTTGCTTATTTATGCATATATTGGATTTGTTCTTTACAGCGGTTGCACTGTATGGTTGGTCAAAGTAACTGTGTCTTCCACCTGTGTCAGCTCCTGGATATGTTACATAAGATAGCATAGTTCACATAGCTACCAGGGCCGACTTATACTTGACACGTCATCGTATTTACTTTTCCCCTCTGCTTCACAACTCTTTGGTTATCACTGTTATTTTTGTCCAAAACTTCTGTAAGTCCTCCTCTTTCTTGATAGGCTGCTTGTTTTGACACTCATCCTCATCCCCCCCATTCCTTCCCTTCTTCCAGCCCTTTAGTCCTACTGTCATCTATTTTTAGCTCCTCGTGTAGTGCACTGAGGAGGTGCGTGAAAGCAGGGGGATTGTTGGGGAGAAAGGTGCAGGCGTGGGGGTGTGCATGTGTGTGTTCAAGACTGTGTGGGTGTGTCTAAGCCTCCATCACGCTGCCCAAAATTTCCTTGCACGAGGCAAATTCTGCAGTCTTCAGAAAGTCATCGAGGATGGGACACAAAGTGCTGTGCTAAATCTGACAGTAATTACTACCCGCTGAATTTGCTAATTTTGGATTTTGAGTAATTCAGTGTAATCTGCACATCATGTGAGCTAGAATAGCGTGAGCAATTATGCTCACAAATGTTCATTAGACTCTAGGCAAAGCTGCAGATTTGCTCATGTGATTAAAAAAACTTGCTGTTGACAGTGTTGAGAAAGGCGGGAGGAAATAATTAGATTATGCTCTGTTGGTGGGGTTTATTTTTGACAGGAGCAGGATCTTCCATAGAATCAGAGACAAATTGATACATTACAGTAATCATTTTAAAAGTTTGCCTACCTTGATCTTACTTTTTCTCTAGATACTATTTTCCTGAGCACATGTACAGATGAATTTGTCACAGATTGGAACAGGCTGATTTTACCTTGGTCATGTCTGATTGTTATTCTGTTGGTTAATACAAAAAGAAAAAAGTCTCTTAAATATGTTAAAACTAAGTACAATTTAAGATATATCTTAATAAAACAAACTAGGGTTAGACAAATATGGTCTGACATATAAATGAGAATAATTTTTTACATACTTACATTTTTTGTTTAAGTTGTTGTTCAGTAAACAAGCTGTATCACATATTTCTCTGAAGGGAAAAAAAATACTATCGGTTAAAGTCAGAATTAGTAAGTCCAACCTCAAAGAAAAAAGTAAGTTATTATTGGCCAGAAAAAGCTGATCGGTACATCTTTCTGTTTTACTCCCACTATTTTTGTGTTTCTTTTCTGTTCCATGTTTTAAAATGTAACCTTGTTGGTTTCAGATTAAAGCAAATTTATAGAATTACCGGACGCTGGAATGATGAAGCTAATAGAATTTCTTATTTGCTTCTGTAAATCCACAAAAATATCACTGTTTCTATGAGTCGCTTTAGTGGCTTCAGTCTTGCTGCAGATGCAGATGTTTTTATAGTTCTCTTTATGTGACTGTGCACTATTTTGTTGATTTTGTTTTTATGGCAAACAACTTTATGTTCTAAGGGCTATTATTATTTGTGTAACATTATGACCGCATCTTTTGAACTATAATCCATTCACAATGAATGCTTATAATTCCTTATTGTTTGAGCATATCATCACCACATGATGTTGCACTTGCAATCATAAGTTCTCAGCAGAATGCCTGAAACATTTGGCCCTTTGTTGTAGAACACTATCCCAGGCACAACATTATTTGACTTGAGAGGATTTTGTTGTTTTTGAGTCTGCAAAAAAGCCCCTAATGCTTAAAATAGCATTCTCAGATTTTCTTTTTGGATAAGTATAAAGATGCCAAACTTTAGCTTTTTTTTGTACTTGAACTATGCATATACATCAATAAACTACTACTACCATTTTATTGTTTAATATTGTGATGATAATATCAATTGCAATTACTCCCCATATTCTTTACGGTATTTTCCTTTTTGGTTCAGGTATTTAAATTACATTGAAAGGCTATCCAACTGGTCATGTATATTACTAACAAGCAGTCTTGCCGTATGTATTGTGAATTCCAATTGTCATTGCAACAACATTGTGTACAATATTGTAATCGCAGAAGACACTTTGGAGGCAATATTTTGTATAACAACCGTGCACTTTACCATTCAGATACATTTGCCCACATTTGAAGTATATCATAATTATCAAAATCTAAAAGCTGTGCTAGAGTTGTTGGAGCATTGGGATTTTCGGGAAAAACTTGAAAGCCAATTACCTTTACTCTTTGATTTAAAAATTTAAGCTATTCTTTTTGTGTACTGTTTCATTCTAGCAACTGGCCTGGGTGCATATGAATAAGACTTTATTGAATACTGATATTTAAAAAGTTATGTTTGTCCTTGATGAGATAAATTTAAAAATATCAGCAGCATTCACACAGAAACAATTCCTGCTATTAACCCCTTCAACCTAAATGATGATTTTCCAAGTTCCAAACTGCACTGATTGTTATTAATTTTGCCGGCGTGAGACTGATTCAATCTCGACGTGATTATTAGATAAATTTGCACATTTAAAAAAAAAAAAGTAAATGTGAGAGGTTGGGGGAAGGAAACAGTTTCGTGTTTTTGTGGATGATGATTGGTTGGAGGCACTGAGACTGGGAGGGGCTTCAGTGCTGCTGTTTCTGTAGACAGAGGCAGAAGGAGGGAGACAGAGTGTGAGAGAGACGGCAGAGCAGGACAAATGAACACAGAGGGGTTCTCCCAGCATCGGTATGCCTGCCTTTAACATTTCAACTCCAGACGAAGTTGCTTCTCTTAAGGTGGGAAATAAACCTACTGGTGTGTTTTACTCCACCTCTGTGAGGACTGGTTTTTGACTTCTGTAACACTACACTCTGCTGACTTTGTATCAGCGTACAGTATTCTGCTGGGATCTTACAGCGAAGGACCAAAGAGAAGCTGACACTCGAATAAGTGCAGATGGAAGCCTGGTGAAAGAAGAGGAGAAGAAGAGCCAGAAAAGTGGGAAAGTGGTTGGAAGGACAAAATAAGAAGCAGATTATGCCTAATCATTCCCACAATATGCAGTTCTTTAAACAATGACTTTTCTCTGCAGACTTTATCAGTGACCTGATGGACTACAAATTGATAGGAGCTGCAGTCTGAGATTTCTGGATTTGCATCTGACATTGAGGACATCAAAATATTCTTAAGAGTCATATTCCTTGCAGTTTTCTTCCTCTGTGCCTTTACCTGGGAACCTCCAGACAAAGGTTTTTGCCTTACTAGTACTGTAACCGTGCCAGCTCTGAGGACAACACCAGGGAACTTTTTGACAGTTTTATCTGCCCTTTCAATCCTTCCTGTGTTTGAAATGGAGCATGGGGGTCTTTGTTTGGACTGAAATCAAACTGCTGATAAATACAGCCGGGCTACCAGGCGTAATAGTGGCTTTTTGGATTTATTGTACCTTGTAAGGGCCCCCTTATGTGTTTTACTGCCTGAGATCATGAATTCCTCCCTGGATTCCCTGAACCAAAGCTCGCTGGACTCAAATTTATCCACTCCCTTCTGCTTACTTGAAATTGGCTATTCCCAAATTTTTAGCACATGCCTCCTTGAGGTATCTGTCATCCTCCTCCTCACTATCCTTATTATCTGTGGCAACTTGGTGGTGATATTTGTGTTTCACTGTGCCCCTCTGCTCAGCCAGCACACCACCAGTGCTTTTATCCAGACTATGGCATATGCAGATCTGTTAGTGGGAGTCAGCTGCCTCTTCCCCTCCCTGTCTCTGCTTCACCATCTGCAGGGATTGGATCCCAAACTGACCTGCCAGGTGTTTGGGTACATGGTTTCAGTTTTGAAATCTGTTTCAATGGTGTCTCTCGCATGCGTGAGCGTAGACCGCTACATCGCCATCACACGGCCTCTGACTTATTCATCTCTGGTCACTCCTTGTCGAGTGCGCTGCTGCATTGCTCTAATATGGTTCTACTCTGCTTTGGTGTTCCTTCCATCTTTTCTTGGGTGGGGGAAGCCTGGCTATCATGGAGACGTTGTCGAGTGGTGTGCGGTCGAGTGGAGGACTAGTCCGGCTTTCACAACCTTCATCGTTGCTCTCCTCTACGCTCCAGCTGCTCTCACAATTTGCTTTACATACGCCAACATCTTTAAGATCTGCAGACAGCACACTCGGGAGATCAGTGAGCGCCATGCTCGCTACAGACCACAACAACAGCAAGGTCCCGGACTGACTGGTGGAGCAGTCATGAAAGATTGCACCACGGTAGAGCAAGAGCAGCTTCCCCAATTGTCCCAATCGCAGAAGACCCAGCACCACCAGCCACAGTATCAGCAGTCTACTTACCCTGACAAGCGATACGCTATGGTATTGTTTCGCATAACGAGTGTGTTCTACATCCTCTGGTTGCCCTACATCCTGTACTTCCTGTTGGAGAGCGGAGGAATATACCACCAGCCTGCAGCCTCGTTTCTTACGACATGGTTGGCTATCAGCAACAGCTTCTGCAACTGTCTCATTTACAGCCTTTCCAACTCAGCATTTAGAAAGGGCCTGAAACGCCTCTGCTCCTTCTGCCTGCGGCGCGGTGGTGATGGCTTCGGAGTTGGGAAAACCAAAAAGGCGTTTGTTGGCTCGGTCGAAAAGGGATGCACAAAGCAGTGGTATGGAAATGACAATGGAGACATGAGAGTTGGCACAACATGTCATGTGTAGTTCAAATGGAGAGGAAAACACAGATTCTAAAATGTTATTGGAGCTAAAATGAAGTTTCGGCTCTTCACATCTTTTAAAATCTGCTTTTAAGAGATGGAAGAAGATATCGTTCTGATTGTGCTTTTTCTGACTCTCCCTTGACAAGCCAGCAAAGGTAGAGAATAAGAATGAAAACCATTATAATTTGAAAAGAAAAAGAGTCCATATTAGCCTTTCAACGTGTTTCGTTTGATAATGTGAACACAAGTTCGTATGGACAGGAGGCTGACAGATGGAGGGTTCTGGTATGAACAAGAAGAAGGTCTCTATGTCCTCTCAGTGGGAGTAAATTCTTTAAACATTGGACATAATGTTTATCTGCTGATGCTGTTTTTGGAACTGAATGCTTGATTTTGTCCAAACAACCAAATGATGCTAGAAGCAGAAAGTTCTCATGAAAAGTTTTACGAGCTTCGTTTGGAGCAACGTGATATTCGTGAACACAATTTGTCGCGTTTCACTTAAAATGGAAAAAAAAATATAAAGATGTCAGTCCAATCAGTTCAAGGAGTTGATGTGATTTAATGAGACTGTAAAGAGCAAGCAGAGTCAAACTGATTTTTAAATAAATGTTATTTATTGATGTTGTTAAAATGTCTGTTGAAAATGTGGGTTTGCACTGTTCACCTGTTATTTGTTAGAAGGACCTAGCTTTGGTGTACGACTGCTCAACTGCCAAAAATCAAATGTAGGGTTCAGTAATATTCATGCTAAAAGAGTCACAATCAAAAAATTGTCATTAATAAAATAAAATAATTCTTTAATTAATTATTTGACATTTCAATTGATGATGTTGTCAAAATCGCTATTCCGATATTTGTGTAATTCTTTTAGGTTTTATTCTATAGTTCACAATGTTAAAGTCAAACAGTGAAATAGTTCTAAAACGAAATAATAAAATGTTTTCATTAAATAATCAATTACTGCAAAAAATTATAATTGTAATTATTTCATTATTTATTAAATTTTTAACCCTTAAAAACATAATGTCATTGAGTGGTGGCTAATTCTGCTAAATAGTGATTGGTCAGTAGTTTGTTGTGCATTAATCCAATCCAATGTTCTTAATGATCTCCAGTGACTATTTTATGACTGACTATATCACAGTGACTATGGTTTTTAAATAAGTATTACATACTTAAATTTACAATTAATTTAAATTTACAATTTTCATATCAAATTAAAATTTTAATTAATATATTAGTTATATATGTTTATTTAAGCAGTTAGTTTACTGTTTAATTTAGCATGCATCTGTTACTTATTACTTATTTATTTGATTGTGGCACTTCTCCCATGAAATTTGCTTTTTTTTTTAAACCAGTTCTCTTGCACTTTAATTTGCTTATGTATTATAACATGTTTGCAAAACAAAGAAAGCATATTTTTCCCATATCCTCTTTGTAGATTTCTTTGGGTTAAACTTACAGATTTATTTTATTCAGAGATATAGCAGGGTTCCAACACTGGCTGTAAAAGTATTTTGTAGGTCTGAACAGAAAACGACAAATGTATTAAGAATGAGGCTGTATTTTCTATCAAGTTACATCCATATGTTCTTACAACCTGTGGTTTACTTTAAGTTTTGTATTTAAAGCCTAACCTCAGTTAAATATTTGCAGTTAATTCAAAAACCAAATTTCAATGCTACATTTTTTGTTTTTAAATTAGCATGTATCTACTTTTAGATACATGTACCTTATTTTATTTGGAAGAGAGCAAACATCTCAAGAAAATATGGACCTATATGATTGTGAAAGTAAGCAAAACCACTCGAAGATTGGTGTGAGACTTGAAGATTTGTGTGCATGTTAGTACTGTCTTTTCTGTACATTGGTATAAACAAATTGTACGGAAAAAAACATTTAAAAGAGCTTAATTGTACATTTCCACTTGTCAAGTTATGTGTTTTGAGCTTTCAAGACTCTTGTTCGTCAAAGTAAACATTCCTTAGCTTTATATCTCGTAATGTGCCAAAGAAGGTCCAATTTTGTCCCTAAGTGTAATATCTGCAATATGAGTGATTTTACCAAAAATGTTATCCACTGTCTACTGCACTGTGTCGCATCAGTGATGCCTTGTGTGCATGTCTAAGACTGTTTCCGAGCATATTGTGATATAAAGTTGCCTTTATTTAAAAACTAGAAACAATAAGTCAACCGTTGGGGAAAAGTGGTTTTTTTTAACAGCAAGTGAGGGCTAAAATAAAAGGCATGTGACTGTTTTTAAATGATTCAGCTCCAGAGGAAAACTTTAGTTTTACTCCTTTGGTAGCTAAAGAAGTTAAAGTGTTTGTGTTGCTTCAGGTATTCAAAGCAGTTGTCACTTTTTTGTTGTTGTTTTTGCTTCAACTTCAGGAAAAAAAACATGTAGATGAACCCTTCAAACTGTTTATTTTCTGTCTTGAACTCATGTTTCTGTGAGATTGAAGCACAATGGAAAAAACGAATGTGTGCAGATAGGCACTGACTCGACCATTGGCTAGACTCTGACTGTTTAATGTTTTTTGGTCTCATTTATTGTTGTACCTGTTAGATGTCTGAAATAATTTGTGGTTTTATTTGTAAAGCATTCCAAAAATAGTACACCTGTACCAGTTTGTATCATCTTCTGTGCTATTATCTTAATATTTTCCTGTTTATAGAAAATATCAGCTTGAGTGTTTATCAGAGAACATTTGTATAGTTGATTTTTTTTTAATTACCAAGCTCAGTTTGTTCTCAGAAGTAAAAAATGTTGTGCGGCCTACATAAACAACTAGTTTTGTCTTATGTTTTTTCCTATTGAAGTGTAGGTTTTGTGGTGTTTCTGCTCCAAACGTAGCCATTTTGTACCATTTTAGTTTGGAAAGATTCAGTACAATAGCCGCTTATTTTACAGTCCCTTTAAAACAATAGATGTTTGAAGACAATCCATGATGCCTAAAAGTGGTCCCCGTTGGTCACATACACTCATTCCCTTCTTCCTGTGGGGAAAACAATCAACCTACATGTTCTCACGGGAATGACATTGGTGGCTGGGAGGAAATTTCCAGGCCCTCAAAAATTAAGCATGTTTAGAGCTTGGAGAGCTCATGATGCAAAAAAGTAATAAGAACAATAACCATATGATTGATAACCATATAATCAAACCAATTCAAACAGGACTGACTTGCATAAACAGTGTCTCTGTTGTATTTCCAGAATACTTAGGTTAATTAAATTATTTTCTTCTTAATTGTAACTAAAAATGCTTGAAGTGGTTGCATCTTATCCAGCAGAATTGCCCTTGCGGCATTATTTTTTTTACCTCTTCTGGCATATTCCAGAGTTGGCAAACCTTTTTAAGTGGATCAGCAGTACTTGGACTGAGACGACCTAGAATTTTTATCTGTCTTGGAAATGAGTCCAAATGGAGCAGCTTGGGTCAAAAACTCCATGTAATATTAAAGTTTAAATTTGCAGAATTTTTTCAGATATTGAATGGTCTTTTTGTGTATTTCCACAGAACTAAACCGGTTGTCTAATAAGCCACACAATAATCTCAAATTCAAACTTATAAAAAGAAAAACGGTTATTCTCAACAGACAAGAACAGACTGCCAATTTAACAGGAGGCAGGAGATTCATCTTGTTGATTTTTGATATTTTGATTTTTTTGCCTATAGTAAATTCTGTATACAATGAGATCTTGTGAGTTTGAGACTTCAAAATCACCTTGTTAAGCACAGACAAAACATGGTATATTTCAAACACGAGGGGTGTTCAATTTGTTATTATGTTTTTGGAAAGATATCTGCTTTTATTTAGACTGTGAATGTTGGGTTAATGTTTAAAAGTCAAAACACGTTTATTTATGCTGTTGATGAATGTGAGTGAGACTTCTGATTACATGACGCCATGTATGCGATATGGTTTTGTAAATAATAGACGTTCTTTGTCTGTGCTAAACAAATAAATATAATTTTATCGAAGTGTTCTCAAATTATTTTGAAAGCACTCAGTCAAATGTTTAGATGCAACCTATTTTTAAATGCAGACAAGTGTCAGAATAAGTAAATAAGCAGAACATCTTGTCATCTTTTCTATCTTGAGATAAAAGGAAATAGTTGCCAGCTTATCTCGTTGGGAGCTGAGTAATTCATGACATTTGCTCCATTAATATTTTTACTGAATTTTCTAGATAAATAAGTAGTAAGTTCCCACCAACTGCAGGGGAAGAAAAGACAAAAATATAAAAGCATATATGGTTTGACTTTCTCTTCTTTTAGATGTTTTTTATCGAGCAGCAGGGTAGCTTCCTCCAAATACCACAAAATGAAGGGCATAATCTAAACCATTAAAATTTCATCAGGTTACTAGCGCTAAGCTTTAGCCATCTGCTGATAACAGATTATTGTGTAAAGGATAAGTAATCAACCCTTATGGCAATAAAAGTGATGCTAGGACTATTACAAACTTCTCTTTAATTCAAAGGTTTTCTCATAAAGAAGTAAAACCTTGCACTCAGGGTTATTTGGGGTTTGGATCCTCAGCTTGTAGCAAGCCTGATAAATGTCACGCCATGCCATTTTGATGTCTCAGCAGGGTTCTTTAGGAGCAGAGAAAGGAAAACAAAATGACATGTCGGTTTTTGTGTCGAGTCAGAGAAAATCGAGGACATAAACAAAGGAGTTCTTGCTGCTCAGCGTTCTCATAGAAGCTCAACTCTGTGATTTCTATTTTCCTTCTTTTTGACACGCAATTAAATGCAAAGGCTACAGCTTTCCTATTTATGGCTGACTTCTGTTGAAGGGGTTGTAATTTTGCTAGAACACCACGTTTTGTTCCAGGACTTCACTTGCTTGGAAGTTTTCTTGTTTCCCTTTTTGTCGGTCTCTTTTCTTTAACAGCATCTGAGCCATGGGGTTGATTAGCTTTTATTGCTGTACTTCCTTGCTATCAAACCAGCAGCTTATTCTGTGTTACATCTATCATTCTTCTAACTATTTTTATGCATAGTAAATGTACTCAGAAAAGAAAATGAAAGGACAATGTTTTAAAAGCTCTCCACCAGTAAGAAATGATTAATCCATCCTGGTTATTTTCTTGGCAAATTTCAGTTCCAGTTTTATTGTTTAATATCACGTTCACAGAACTTTCAAACATTTAAAAGGATGAATACAACTTAACAATGCATACATAAATGCACATACATTTTAATATATAGTCATCGGCAACGTTATTATCTACACATGTTCGCATGGGATAGTAACCGATTGGGAAAATTAGCCATGGTCCAGCGAGTTTCAACTTAATTGGCAACATTCAGATGCTTGTCCAGAATTTGGTATAAAAATATGAAAACATGGATCTGTTTTATTATTTGTTAGTGGCGCAATGGTGTGGTGGATATTTTCCTGATGGACTTTAACCACTTTGATTCTCTGGCATTGAAATGGTACTGAATTGGTACTAAGTGAACCTCGTTCATCCCTTTATGCTCAAAGTGTAATTAATTTCAAATGGCTACTTCCTGCAGAAAAAATGCCCATTTCACAAAGCTCATCTTCAGCTGGAGTCTTAAGCATGACTCCTCACTGTACTCCAATAGCCTTTCAATCTATTAGCACTCCTGTGGGATGTGAGATTGTCCTAATGTCATAACAACATTAGGACAATATTTAGAATGGATGTAATTTCAATATTATGAGCACAATACCAACATTTTCCTCACTCTTCTTTTCCTTCTCTATTGTCATAATATCATTATCACTAATGAGCTTTTTCAGCTTAGTCACTGAGATCTTTATGAGATGGGAGAACAAAAATGCTGAAAGTCAATCTAGGCAGCCGTACATAGACTTTTGGCTATCAGAGCTTGAATGCTTGTTTCACTTTAAGCTCATTTGGCATTTTAGAAATGTGCTGACATTCTTAAGAGATAAAGACATCTCAAACTGCTTTGTCAAAATAAAAACAATGTAAGTTCAAAATACACACTGAGGTAAAGTTACGTGTTACTACCTAATACATATATAACAGTATTGATATTTTTGTGATTGCTGTGTGCAAATGTATCACAGTTATAAATTCTCCTTTACAATCTACCTACTATTAGTAGTATTATTGGTAGCAGTAATATTTTTCATTGTCACTCTTTCTAACACTAATAATGTCTTCTCTTTTAAGGCTTTATGCTGTTAAGTTCAGAATGTTTTACACTTCGATAAGGTCGTTAATGAGGAAAACAAAATTTAAGTGTACCTAATGAAGCAACTGGTAGAGATATATGTTGCATACACTTGGAAAAAGGCCGATTGCCTTTTTTAAAAAGGCAATCGGTTAAAAACATCTGTAGCTCTGGTTTTTATTGTAATTCTCACTTTCTTATGTACTTCTTTGTAATCTAAATTTACAATTTAGTCAAAGCTTTACATCTCTACTTGGTTATAAGCACTCAAATTTTATTCATCTTTTTTACGCACTGCTCAATGGGATCTAATAGCCCACTGGACATTATTTGTTTTTTAATTACATATTTTACGCCCAGAAAAATCTGCATCTGCAGGAACTGACTGGATTTTATTTTTTTCTGGATGTGCGGTAGGTTTTCCGGGGTGAGTTCATTAAACTTTAGTGCTTTTTCATCTACTAAGCAACTCCTTTGTACTGTTATTCCAAAAGATCTGACTCCCTCTCTCTCATTTAATTATAGCAGTGTGTTAGAATACAGGCTGGTAGTTCTGACCAGGCACCACAAAATGTCTTGAAATTAAAGCGCCAATTTTAAAATTGTTCATCATGTCCTTGTCAAAGCTATAAACTCAGCATCTTATTTACCCTATTTGTAGAATTAAAAATAAAACATCAAGCAAATTATCCATACATGCTGAGACTGTTGGCAATGTTCTACAGATGCAAAGCAGAATTCTTCAGCCTTCACAACAAATCTTTTTCTGTATTAACCATGAAGGATTTTCTAAACACTTATTTTCTTTCTTGGATTCCAGTTTCTGCTTCAATAAATAACAGGACAAACTAGAATCAGTGATGATCACTAAGTGCTTGAGGATTAGGTTTGCTGTAATATGATCCAAAATATGATCCTAATTACCTTTTTACTGAATGCATACCTATTTTTGTGCCGTTTCTAGCTTCTGCACAGTAGCATGACACTCTGGATGTGTTTGCTCTTCGCCTCTCACGCAACAGTCATTAGAAGTTGCTCTCCAACAGAACAGACAGACGGACAGAGGGGAAGCTAATTGACCATTAAGTCAGAGGTCTTTGTTCATTCTCTCAGCACTTTAGATAAGTATGGCTAAGTGGCTGCTTGTCTAAACATGGATTGTTATCTTTTACTAGGAAACTGCAGTCAAGTTTAATATGGCCCTCACACTGGACCATTTATTTAAATTCCTCTGGAAAAAGAGATATCAGGATCTTTTAAGATTCCTTTGCCAATTAGGTTTGTAGTACCAAGTCCTAAGATTTTTTTTATTTGTATTTTTGCAGCCTTGGACCCAATCCTTAGTTGCTTGTTTTACCACTCTATTATACTAAGTTTAAAAAGAGAAAATAGAGCACTAGTGTCCACACTTCAGAACACTTATCACTTCAAATATTCCACTCTTATTGCTAAAGAGCTCACATTAACTGCAGTTACTCAAGTCCTAGTGGTCATAACAAAAAAAATATAAAAATAAATAAATAAATCTCACAGTAATGATGAACAGTAATAATTTCCCAATTAGAGTTGTTAGTATCTATTGAAGTCTGCACTGGGCCAATTCACCCCTTCACTAGTTTGACAAAATGTCCTAAAGGCTTAAGTAATGTTGAGGCATATTTTTTCTTCTGATTGTCATGCTTTTTTTCTTTATGTTTATAAACATCCCCAGAGGGAACTTGTCTGAGGCAGGTTTTTCCCTGGTGAAATAACCTTCAGTAGAGGAACGATCCAGCCAGTCTCATACTCTCTTCAGTGTTTGTGATTTTTTTTTTTCCCCTCTACTCTTCCTATCAAACTGATGTGTTGCCTGCCTCCTGTTGGAGCTTCATACTTTGACCTGTTCAGCAGTGTATCCTTTCCAAGCTCTCATTTTCTGTGCAGAGTATTAATAAACCTGACTCAGTGATTTTCACCTTAGCAGTGCTTGGTAATTGTTTTCCCACAACAGTAGTTAGGCGGGTATGATGTCTTCACTGATGAGAAAAAGATACTGTTCTAAAATTTCCAACCTAGTCATCAGTCAAAACTGGTTAAACTGAAAATTGTGCCATCACTAGTAGCTTCTTCTCAAAGCTGGCCATTGAATTAACCTCTAAATAATAAAAGTACATTGAATAAACTACTAACTACATATAGACTTTAAATCTAATTTAAAATTATGCACAAAGAGGTTTTTAAGCATTATTATTTCCTAATAAAATTGTCTTTTGGTAACATTACTTATTCAAAGGTAATTTTTTCCTAATGTGTTGGTAATCAATAACAAAATGAGGCATCATTAATCTTTGAAAAGCAAGCCCAGTTCTTAAGGAGTGCTTACTGATTTGAGTGTGGTTCTTACTCTGTGGTGATCTTTCATCACCTCAAATAGATATGAGGCACAGGTTTCCCCAGGCTTGTGTTCAAACTGGCTCCAGATGAAATCTATCGTTTTGTTAGTGTATTGTGGTGTTGAAAAATTCTTCCAACATCAGTTTCCTCCCTTCATTTTCTTTTTTTTTTAGCAATCAAGATTATTTCAGGGTAGAAGGAGTTGGTCCTGGGTACTTTGTTTCAAAATATTCTAATAACTATTTAATTGTGTTTTAGTCCCAAAATGAGCACTTTAGTATCCTTTCACTATTATTGTAACTTGATTATAACTTTATTGGTGGTATTCTACTAAAGCTGCTCAATATCTGCCAGATTATTTGCTTTAAACTTTCATTTGGTGTGTTGCAGAAAAAACTGCAGATCTCATTGTTCTGCTTTTTAAATAATAATAATAATAATAATAATAATAATAATAATAATTAGTTCAAAATGTTGTTATAAGGGCGTGTCAAATGCATTTAGCTCAAAATGTAATGTAATTTGAAACCTGATTTCAGTTCCTGCATAATGCCTAAATCAGATCTCACTTCTTTAAAAACAACACACCAAAACACAGTTTATTCCTCAATGAATCATGCTGCCAAACTGAAAAGAAGAACTATCAAGTTATTTTCACATCTTACCACATCAGCTATTATTGCAACTGAGATTGTCAGTGTTGCAAGTTTGGCCTTTAAAAACAAACCAGTTCAGTATCAGTCAGGAAATTATACTTCAGTCTGCCTGTTAGTTATCAGAAGGCCTTTTAATCACTGTGAAACAGGTCATTGTATCAGAGATTTCATGTGAAGCGGAGTCACAGTGACATGAAGTAAGTTGGCTTTGTGGTTTGTCGTTGATAACGTGCCATTTTAGTAACACTTTATAAAACCCGTCACCGTTAGGTTGTGAGAACTTCCGAGTTTTTTCCGTCTTGCATCCGGTGGACTGTGTCACCACCTTTGCAGCAATAAAATTACTTTTGATGCAATAAAGCTGAATAAAATTAGAAGTGGGATGAGCAGAATTGCAAAGAAACATAGAGCGGTGGACGGTCTGTACGGTGGAAGAGAACACTCTGTGCTGCCAGTTTTTCCTCGTACCCCACGTTTCTTAACAATGTGTGGGGCCCCTGCATGTTGAAGATCACTTACAACAGCTGTGTCCGGGAAGATATTTTTACAAATGTAGCTGATAATAAATAATAATCTCTATAATCATCTCCTCTTTTTTTTGTTGTCTTTGCTACATTCTTTCTAACTCCCTTTTACATTGTAACATTTCTCTTTTTGTCTCTCTCTCTCTGCTAGGAATCTCCCCAGGACAGTGCAATCACCAGAGACATTAACAGGACATTCCCTGCTCATGACTATTTCAAAGACACTGGAGGAGATGGGCAAGATTCACTCTACAAGATCTGCAAGGTGGGGCTCCAGTACACACAGACACACACAGAGGTTGCTAATGCAGCACAAACTATGCTCCGTCATAAAACTGGCTTCATGTAGTGAACAACGCTGCTGCAGCAGCTGCATGCTAAATGAGGTGTAAACTGTTCATTAATACATCTGCAAAAACACATCGGAAGCTCACGCTTCTCCTTTTTGACTCATTCTAACTGCAGTTGCACTAAAATCAACAAAAATCTGATGTGTCAATCTCTTCCTAACTCTGGGAGTTATTATCTAAAGAAGATGCTGATGCAATCAGACATATTTTGCACTTTTCAGGTAAAGAATACAAATTGCAGACGTAGGGGTGAGTTTCTGTTTGCACATGAACGCCACACAAACCACATGTATTTGCAGTTTTGACAAATATGCATTAAAAGCCATAAAATATTTATAATATCACACAGAAATGTCAAATATATTTTTGATTGCATTTTTAAAGTTGGCAAAAAAATTAATGTTCCGAAATTTAATTCAGTTCAATTCAAAAACTCGTTATTTATCCCAAAGGGAAATCAGATGTAGTAACTCATATAATCCAAATATCGCCAATCCTTTTCATGTGTCTGGACTAATGATATGGTAATGATGAGGATAAAAAAACAATAATAACAAAATATATTTGTGATTTTGTTTTCTAAACATCATCACCAATAATACGTGGCTCCTACAGATGACCTCTTTAAAAGAAATTGGCAATAAAATATGTAGAATCCATATTCAAATTGACAAAATGCTTAATAAAGAGAGTAAATAATAAAAAATGACCAAACCATAACATTTTCTTAAAGTGAAAATTGTGCTTATAGCTAAAATGGGAATGAAAACACTACAAACAGGTTTGCAGATCAGTCGTGAGAAATGTTAATGCCCTGTATTAATTACTTCTGTTTGATTCAGACTGGGCGGTTCATCGAGTTCACGAAGTCTGGGAAATCTAAATGAGCTTCTCTTTGAACACATGAAACAAGAATCAAAGTACAGTTAGTCTATGTGGAGGAGCACATGAACGTCTTGCAACTTGACAGTGTCGCTGTATTTTACTGAGTTATCAGTTAACACTTTCATCAATTAGGCCTTTATTATAAAAATGTGCTTCGTGGTGAAGACATGCAGTTTGTTCAATGATCTGAAACAATTAAGCATGACAAGAAAGCAAAATATATCTGTAAGGGAGCCAGTACTATTTCAGAGCAGCGCTGTAGTTCTGTAATACTACTCGAGTAGACTGACTGCAACTTTTCAGCTTAATGTCATTCATTATGCATAGTTCCAGTGAGGGCATTCATCTACTCTCAGACAAGCAGCTCCTGAGGTGCATTTGAATAATTCACGGGTTTCTGCCTTTGCTGTGTTTGGATTGATTCACATTTTATATTTTTGACTTTTACTCATTATTTGTGTTTCTAGTTCAGTAGGCCATATTAATATTTCTCCTAAGCATCTTCTGTGAGTCTATTTAACTGTATCCAGACATCATGATTCATCCATCCCTTATTACTTGACTTCATTGTGATTAATTAACCAGGTTGAGTTTTATATTTTGAATGTTAATTAGCATTATTTGTTATTTTAAGTATTTGATTTTCCTGATATTGTAGTGAAGCTGCATCTTTGGAAATCAATATTTTTGTGTTTATTTTAAAGACCTTCTGTAATGAACAAGTTCGACATGTTTAGAATAACTTGCCGTACATGATTTGAAGTTACAGTTTTTCTTTACATTCTTGTTTCTCCAAAGTCAGATCTGATACAAATAGACTCGTGTAAATGATTTACTTTTTTTTTCCTTTCAACTTGTGAAGTTGTTTTTATGTCACTTTGAAAAGCCTTTACTAACTATAAGTCTTTGTCTTGCATGATGTCCAGGCTTATTCTGTTTATGATCAGGAGATTGGCTACTGCCAGGGACAATCCTTCCTTGCTGCAGTGCTTCTTCTGCACGTGAGTTGACACAGCAGCACAATCCAGACATTCCGGAGAAACACCAGACATTGTCAAGCAATATTTTATATATGTAATATTTTAAAATATTATATATACTTTTGACACTACATAAGTTAGATCTAATTTTTAACAATATTTTTATTTGTACTAACAAATTCAGAGTTTTCTGCCTACTCATTTGGTTTGCAGCCTATTTTTAGTGGAAATCAGAAACAGGACAGCACTGCACCCTTGTGGCAGTATTTTGCAGGATTGGATTAGAAGTTATGAGGGAAAAAAATTTCCAGACTTTACTCCTTATTTAATAAAAGTTGTATTTGTCCGTTCATTAGTCACATACTTGCAGTTTGGAAATTTCATTTTATTATTTTTCCAGTCTTAAAAAGTGTAGAAAATTAAAATATATTTTTTTGAAATTGTATATATTTTTTACTTTATTCCCTATCCTATTATGTAAATTCCCTCTCCTACCTTCCATCTGTCCCTATTCCTTCCATCTTTGTCCCCAACCCCTGTCTATCCATAGTTGTTTACTTCCTGCACTAATTCTTTGTTTCCTTCTTTTCTTCCTTGTGTTGTCTTCTCCTCCCTCTTTATGTCCTACCTTCTTTGTCCTTGTGTATTTCCTTTGTGTCCTCCTTCCTTCCATCGGCACTACTGTGTCCTTCCTTTCTTCCCTTACTTGTATCCTACCTACCTTCTGCCCTTGTATTCTTTTTTCCTTCTAGTTTTTTGTTTCTGCGCATTCCATATAAAATCCTGATCACTGTATAAATATGTACCATAAATACAGTCAGTAATTTTTATTTTAAGATGAAGATCCATCTTTGAGAACCGTGTATAGTGGAGTTTGGAAAAGTTTATTTCATTTTTTAACTTGAAAAATAACCTTGGTCTGTAGTTTTTGGAGGTTCAATATTTAAAGGCTGACTACTGCAGAAGCCATTAATTCACAGTGAAAGGTTTTATTTGTACTTAGAAAATTCAAAGGTGTTAGACATTTATAACTGGATCTTGTGTTTTTTTTAGATGCCAGAGGAGCAAGCGTTCAGTGTTCTGGTGAAGATCATGTTTGATTACGGGCTCAGGGACCTGTTCAAACAGAACTTTGAAGATCTGCACTGCAAGTTCTTCCAGCTTGAAAGACTCATGCAGGTTCGTGCGTCATATTTGCATATCTCGGGCTGTTTCCCACAATCTTGTGACTGTTTTTGATGGCATTTACTCCCTTGAGCTGTTTTATTTATTTATTTATTTATTTATTTATTTATTTATTTATTTTTGCTGTCATCTGCATTCTCTGTTTAATGCTGTTCATCTCTTCTGTCTGTCTGTTTCTGTTTTCTTTGGTCTTCATCAGGAGTACATACCAGATCTGTACAACCATTTCCTCAATGTGGGTCTGGAGGCTCATATGTACGCTTCCCAGTGGTTCCTAACTCTCTTCACAGCAAAGTTTCCTCTTTACATGGTCTTCCATATAATCGACCTGCTACTTTGTGAGGTGGGTATCAAAAGAAACTCCATAGTGATAACAGTTCAGAGATGTTAGGAGAAACTGCATTGGTCTTGCAGGATTACTTTTGCTAGAAACAGAAAAACTGCAGCCATAGGCCAGATTTCATTGATTTACTTAACAGCACTGACACTTTCTCATTTATCGTCAGCATAAAAAGTCTTAAAAACCTGCAGGGATCAGCTAGACACACATGCAAAAATCTGATCTTTTTTCCAATCAGTGAATGGACAATAAGATCTACTAGGTCACACTGACAGCAACACTTTTTGGTGTGACAGTTTGCTGCTTTAATTATCAGTAAGCTGTTTTTACAAGATGCAGAATGAAAGTTTTAAAAAATATTTTTGTATTTTTTATTATAGTGAAACTTTGTTTCACAGTGAGGGGCACTATCATGCCTGACATGACATTTTTTTCTGCTACTCATGCAACTTTTATCAAGTGATATCTCAGGGAAGAAGGCGAAGAAAAACATGCTAAGTGCGGTTCATGTTTCTTCTTGCATTACTCAGTTAAGTTCAAAGTCATTCATATCATTTCAAGATTTGGAGCTCATCATTAAAGATAAATTGTCAAAATGGTGAAACATGCAAAAAGCTAATCATCAGTTATAAGAAGAGATTAATGTAATCCTAATCATTTTATATATAT